>QXTE01000038.1:305688-355993 GCA_003942145.1 Platysternon megacephalum | reverse complement strand
TTTCGCCTTCCTCTGCAGCGTGGGGCACGGGTCACTTGCTGGAGGATTCTCTGCACCTTGAAGTCTTTAAACCACAAGTTGAGGACTTCAATAGCTCAGACATAGGTCAGGGGTTTGTTACAGGAGTGGGTGGGTGAGATTCTGTGGCCTGCGTTGTGCAGGAGGTCAGACTAGAAGATCATAATGGCCCCTTCTGACCTTAAAAGTCTACGAGTCTAAATCACTCTCCTAAAAATCATTGTGAAAAAAGAGCCATATAATTATGATCCACAGTACTATCTCAGCAAGGTTATCTGTGCAATTAGCTACATCTCCGGGCTTGAACCAAGCTTGTTGAAGTCAGTTCAGCACTCTATTAATAAAGCAAGGCAATTATCTAATTTGAGATAAAGTAATACGATATTGCTTTCCCTGAATAAAGAGGGCTTACCTCTAAATTACCCATAAATTTTATCCTTTAGGTCTCTGGGTTGGATCACTCTCCAAATGGTCAATAGGAACAAGATGGAACCCTTTTTTTTTAATCACAAAGGAACAAAATGTCCAATACTTCACTATTTGATTTCTACTAGACAGCTGACTCTACAACCATCCAAATGTAATTTAATGCAGTAGTGCTTCAGAAAGGCTATCCACTATATCAACATCACACCAACAAAGGAATGTTATGTACAAGTAGAAAAGGAATTATTTGCAGTTGTATTTGACTGCAAGTACTTTTATAAATATATGCACGATCACAGTTTTATGGCTGAGCCTAAAACAATGGGTTGCACGTCCTGTAAAAACCCTCTTTGCAGCACCATCCAACTGACTAGACTACAGAGAATGATTCTCTAATTCCAGAGACAACATTCAAATTATGCATCATCCAAAATCATATCTGTTACTGATGAGAATCTGCCATTGCTAGCAATGATAATGCTATTGAAATAATGGACATGGAGGGACACACAGTACTCCAGATTCCTCCATTAAGTGATTAAAAAGTGACAGAAATTAAGGAGGGAACTGAGAAGGGTGAACACATGGGAACTGTAAAACAAACAATACTGGATAACTGCACAGACATTAGGAAGAAATATCCCTGACACACCCGCTAATCATATCAAATAGCATAATCTGTCAAGGTCAGAACATCAGCTGGAGAAGCATCTAGGATACACTCACACTTTTTGACTTCACTTGTCAGAGCAGCAATCTGCTTCAATTGTAAGCTCTCTGGGCATGGACTGTGATTTTTGTTTGTCTGTAAAGGAGCATGTAGCACACTTCCATTCACAGGTTCGAGCCACCTGGCCGACGGAACCCACCTCTGACGCTTGCCATGNACTAATTTGAGATAAAGTAATACGATATTTTATAGACTAACAGAGGTTTTGCAGCATGAGCTTTCGTGGGTGAATACCCACTTCTTCNTACAGAGAATGATTCTCTAATTCCAGAGACAACATTCAAATTATGCATCATCCAAAATCATATCTGTTACTGATGAGAATCTGCCATTGCTAGCAATGATAATGCTATTGAAAGAATGGACATGGAGGGACACACAGTACTCCAGATGCCTCCATTAAGTGATTAAAAAGTGACAGAAATTAAGGAGGGAACTGAGAAGGGTGAACACATGGGAACTGTAAAACAAACAATACTGGATAACTGCACAGACATTAGGAAGAAATATCCCTGACACACCCGCTAATCATATCAAATAGCATAATCTGTCAAGGTCAGAACATCAGCTGGAGAAGCATCTAGGATACACTCACACTTTTTGACTTCACTTGTCAGAGCAGCAATCTGCTTCAATTGTAAGCTCTCTGGGCATGGACTGTGATTTTTGTTTGTCTGTAAAGGAGCATGTAGCACACTTCCATTCACAGGTTCGAGCTACCTGGCCGACGGAACCCACCTCTGACGCTTGCCATGACCTCGAGTCAGGTGATTGGGTCTATGTACGACACCACCATTGAAAACATGCCTTGGAGCCCTGGTGGAAGGGTCCTCATCAGGTACTGCTTACTACCCAGACGGCTGTTAAACTATCTGGCATCGCAGCATGGATACATGCTTCGCAGTGTAAAAAGGCACCACCCCCAGCGAACCAATCATCACCTCAGGACCACACAGAGTCAATTTTGACTCCAGAAGAAGATGTAGAGGAACAGCCTGCAATACCTTACAATCTACGCTCTCGTAAGGGTTGCCAGAAGCAGACGACGACCTAAAGCAAGGCCCAAGAAGAAGCAGTAGCGAGCCTGGTGCCTGCTGCCTGGTGGACGTAAAACTGTGACTGCGGTTCCCTCAGTTGAGGTTGTCAGAACCAGAAGGACCTTGCCTCCAACATGCGCCTCTGGTGGTGCCTGTTGCTTGGCTGCTGGTGTCTTAAGGTCTGGGGAGTCCACAATGACAATTCTTTTATCCAGTAGCAAGTGTGGATAGCTCAGACCCTTAATATCTCTAATTGCTGGGTCTGCAGCCACATCCCAGCCCACTCTCAAGCTGGTGTTCCTGTCCTGGCAATCCAACTCAATTCCCCAGACCTCACTGGAGGACCTCGTCCGTTTAACAAAACATGGAACAGCAATGACACTTAGGAAGCGATGGGAATAAATGTATCTAAATGGATAAGTGTGGTGGAGGGCAAAGGTCATTGGTGTTGGGTGTGTAATGGGACAGGGCTGGATCTGGGAAGGAGCAGTTGCCTTCAGCCTATTGTGGCCAATGATGTATGGGATTATTCGAACAAAACTAAAAAGTGGCAGGCCGGGTATGGGGATATGAATTTTTTCTCAACCTGGGATCAAACAGAAATCAATCTCATGTTCCCCCTACAGTAACCTTAGTGAGAACAATACAGTCTTTCAATGCCATGCAAATAACACCTCTCCTTGTAAGGAGAATTACCATGTGCCCTTTGGGGGATATTATTCCTCCTTTGCAGGCACCTACATGGCAAATGGGTGCAACCGACCCTTTCCGGCCTTGATAGGGCATCATTGGGTTTATGGGACCAAAGCTTATACCGCGTTACCAGCTAACTGGTCAGGTATCTGTTATCCCACCCGGCTCTTCCCACAATTCCGAGTGCTAGAGTCCTTCCCACGAGAACGCCTCCGTAATTTCAGGCGGAAAAGAAGGGACTTAGATGCCCAATGGTATGTAAATAACATAAGCCCCTTAACCTGGGAAGAGGCTATTGAAAGTTCCTTTATCCCACTTGGGGGAGTAATACACCATGCAAAAAGGCTCCTGAGGTTACAAGCAGTAGTTGAAATAATGGCAAATGAAACCGGAGAAAGTTTAAAAGCCCTGGCCAAAGAAACAGGGGCGATCTGACAGATGGCCCTCCAAAACCGTCAGGCATTGGACATAGTGTTGGTGGCCAAAGGAGGGACCTGTGCTCTCATTGGAAAAGAATGTTGTGTGTATATACCTGACAACACCAATGAGGTAATAGATCGCGCTAGCCACTTAGAACAGATCGCATATCTTCCCCATGAAGAGCCGAGTTCTTTATGGAAGTGGCTAAGTAACCTGTTCAATTTCTCTGGCATAGGAAGCTGGTTGTTTCAGGGAGCCTTGACTATCCTGTTTGGAATCCTAATGATTTTTGTATGTTTTCAGTTAATCTCCTGTTGTATCCAAAATTGTGTAAGACATGCCACGCAGGTAGCTGCCCCAAACCAGAGTGCTAATATGATGATTCTAAATATCGCTGATGAACAAAGAGCCAAAGAACGGTTGATATGTGGAACCCAGTAATTGTTGGTCATTGCGTAGCTTGACCAAAAGGAGGGATTGTGAAAGTAGAATGAATTATATTGTAGAAGTAGAATGAATTAAAGAAATGCTGTATGTTCCTTTAAGCAGGAATGAGGAATGTTGAGATAAAGTTGTCAGGAAGAGGAACATTAAGGTATGGGTCCACTTAAGCTGATGGTGGGACATTAACAGGAGATTGGTGAGAGTTAATAAGGACATGAGATATGTGTCTAGCCCCAGGTAAACTTATCAGTTCTGCTCCCTTTGTAATCTTGTTAATTTCGCGCCCTTTTATCTGTATAAATAAGGTGGTTTGAGCCTTGTATGGTGCTCACATTTTCTGGGTGTATTAGCAGAGTGGTCTGACAAATTGTGAGTCCTGAGTCTGACTTTGACATTACTTAAACAAATGTGTACAGATATAGTGTATTCTCCTGGTTAGTAAAAAGACACACCAAATTTAGTGTAAAGGCTGTATTTAGTTGCAAACCAACACGTATTAATGGTTGCCATCCAATGACAATCACCCTTTCTTTAGGCAAATAACTAAAAAGGACCAATGCAAACCAAGATTAAAACTCATTATTTAAATCAAGATTACTGCTTGTTGATTTAAACAATTTAAATCAGATTGTAAATCACCCACCCTGCTTGGAAATCAAGGCTGGGGTTTTTTCTCAGTTCTATCACGGATGTGCAATTTTAGCTCTCTGTCAGTTTGGGCAAGATTCAGAAGGTAATGCAAGTCATAGGTCAATAACTGGGGTAAGTGGGTCAGATTTTGTTGCAGTAGTGTAAATCCCAAATCACTCCATCAAAGGGCCAAAACCTGGTCCAGTCAAGTCAATGAGACCATGATTTGGTCTTGAATCTGACACAGTGAGTGTAAATTGTACATCAAATGGATAGAAGGGCAGAGATTTATTAAGAAAAGAAAAAAGGGGGGGCATAAGAAAGTGTGTGTTGGGGGCAAACTGCTCATTACATTCCTACCTTTTGGCCTCTGACACATCAGTTATACCAGCATATTGTACCATGCATGCCATCTGTTACTTTGGCCCAGTGCTCCTGATCCTGTTTCATTTTTATACACAACTGTCTTCATTTTCTCTAGAAGTTTAAGAAAATACATACAGAAAAAGATAGTGTTGGAGACAGACATTACAGCAGATTTAACTGCCTTTAAAAAAAGATCTAAGTTGATTCCCATAGCAAAGGCTTATTTAAAAGACAACTTACAGTTTAAAAAACTATTCAATTTGACTCAATTTCAAAAATTCAAGTCAATGCTGTCTCTTCAATTCAGACCTGACAGAAGTCACCTGGCATGAATCAGATTACAACTTTGAGGTAAATTACACAGCAGGCAAAAGAGGTATAGTAATAACTAAATGAAGGCAGAACTTGGCAAAGGGGGTGTAGCAGAAACAAACAACAGGAGAGTAATGTAAATTTGCATCAGTCTTCAATATCTTACACACTTTCATACACCTTTGTTAAAGTAGTTTATTTGTTATATACCCATTCTGCCCCCAGAGCATGGAAATTATGCCCATTTACATCCATTCATGCCTATTACCAATTTACACATTATCTATAAATGTAATCCTTAAAGATAACATTTTAATTTTTATTAAACTACTAGGTTTATTTGCTCAGTGTTACTTTAAAGAAGTTGTGTGCCCTTTTTTTGGCACACAAGGCCAAATTCTCTTAAAGGCCTGATGTTGTAAATTTTGGATGTTCCTATTTATACATATTTGCATGTTCAAGTGTTGCTATTACATGTGCAAATAGTTGCTTATGCAAAACATTGCAGGCACAAATGTCGAGGTCTGTTTGAAAATTTGGCCCTTCCACCCTAGGATTCTGCAGAAGAGTCTCTTTGACATGGCCTTAACTTAATACTTTTTTTTTTATCTAACATGTATAAATATGAAATGTATGGTTACTGGCTTTGTGATGTGTTTTGTGTACAATTAGTTCACTGTTTCTACATTAAAAATATCAGAACACTGAACTTTCATGGCTGCCAAGAAATACATCACAAAATGGAGAATAAAAAGGATAAGGGTTTTCCAGGGTTGCAGCTTTTAACCACTGGCCAGTCTGGTCTTTAGTAGTATAAGGAAATGGGGGAAAGTCACCACTGTAGTGCATGCAGTATTATTCCAACAATGTGTTCTTTATCCAAGGAACATTGAAAAGCAATAATTTCATCATCTGAAATAAATTAAAACCAAAAATGTTTCATTTTATTATTATTTGGGTTACAGCAATGCCTAGAGATCCTCACAGAGTCTGGGGCCCCAGTGTGGGGTATTATATAAGCACATTTCTAGAGAGCCCCTACTTCTATATAGTTTGTAAGCTAAGTATAAAATATAAAGGGAGGGCAGAGAAACAGAAGTACGAAGAGATAAAAGAGTACAAAGAGACTGCCGAAAGTCAGTCACTAGAGCTGAACATAGACCCCAGGTCCAGTGCTCTATCCACTAAGTCCGTTACATTTACACATTTTATATCTTATTCTCAAAGCAAGGGTGAACTAGAAAGTCACCAAGAAAAACCCTGTCTGTTTCTTTTTTCTGTTATCATTGTTTTTCTTATACTTTATGGAATTAGAAAGTTTGCATGTCTTCAGTTGTAATGAATTTGATTAGAACTCTGGTTTGAAATTGTTTAGCTGTATAACAGTCATCTTCCAATTACTCTGTTTAATCCTTAGCATGTTAAACTAAGGATCTGTTGGCTGACCAGTTATTCAGCTGGATCTGTTGATATAACAGCTGGATCTGTTGGCTGACCAGTTATTCCTTCTGAACTTGTGGTCCTATAGGAGGAGCTGACCCCTTTCTGGAAGGCAATCCAGAATTTTCATTTATCATCTCTCTCTCATTCTCCAAGAAAACATAGCTGTTGATAAGTATCAGATAATCTGACTCTCTTTCGAACACCATATGTTCCTACTCTCCGCTCTCGAATGATGTGTTTTGCTAAACTAAACAAACTTTATTTTAGCAAGAATAACTCAGATTCAAACAGCATAACCCAAATTATTTTCTGACAAAGATTATACACAATGCAAAGATATGACTGTGCTTTTCTATAGCACCTGTCGTATCATATGAGGATCTCAAAGCACTTTACAAACCTTAATTCATTAAGACTTCTGAGACAGGAAGGCAGTATTTTTCCAATTTTAAAAGATACAGAAATGGAGTTTACAACATTAAGGGCAAGCTGAGTTTTTCCAAATAGCCTGAGGGCTAATCTGCATATGAATTTATATATTTAAATGAAAATGAAGACTCAATTTATGTATTTGTACTTGACTCTTCCTTGATAAATGAACTGAAATTTATTGTTTGAATTCACCAGAATAAAAATCTGCAGTTAAATCATATGTATCCTCACCTGCCAGGTGGAGGTAATCAGCCATAGATTATATTGTGAGCTGCATTTGGCCCTTTACTGCCTGTTGATTTTTTTTCAGACACCTCGAAAGTATTTAAGTCAACAAGTCCTGAAATAATTCATCCTAGAATGCTAAGGAACTAAAATTATAGCATCTGAGTATTGTCTCTTTTTTCTCTCTCTCTTTTGTTTTCTCTTTTTCTTTTTTAAAATAAGAGCTGCTAAGGAAAGGTCGCAGATCAGGAGAAAAGATAAAACAAAGTACAGACCCTGTGCCTAAGGAAGAGTAAAAAGCAGACTAAGAAAATGAGAGACCCGTAAATGTGACTAACATATACTCAAATTTGCTGCAACAATTAATAAAGTAGAGTGGGATTTTCAAAAATGCCTGAATGAGCTGCAAGCACAAATCCTTGTGTCTGTCAATGGGACTTGTTTTCCAAAGTTACTTTTGAAACTCCCACCCACAATCAGTATATATGCTCCTGTAACGGGGGTGGTCACCCCGCTCCTGCCCTGAGGGGGTTAAAGCAGCCCTGGAGGGGGCTGCAGTGGGGAAAAGCCAGGCTGATTGGGGGAAGCAGCCACAGGTGGGGCCACGCCCCAATAAGGCCACAGCTGGCCCTATAAGAGGGCTGAGGGCCAGAGACTGGAAAACACACTCTCTCTAGCTCTATAGAGAGAGAAGGACCTGGCTACCTGGGAAGCTGAGGAGGGTACCTAGGGTAGAGCAGTGCACGGGAAGGGCAGAGGGAGCTGGGGAGCTCCAGCCTAGCAAAGCTCCAAACTGCAGGCCAAGTTAAGGGCCCACAAAAGTGTACTAGGGCTGCAAAGGGGCAGCCCAGGAATAGGCAGAGGCAGCTGGTCCAACCCTCCTTGCCGATGAGTGCTTTAGACTGCAGTCTGCCCCAGTGAGCCTAGATGGAGACTGACAGTGGCCACTGAGGCAAGGTGGGTTTAGAGGGTTGGGGGTTCCCCTGGGAGGGGAGACCCAGAGTGAGGGGGTACTGTGGTGGGCAGAACCCCCTGGGCAAAGGGCACTGGGGTCTGGGAAGGACATGGGGCCAGTGGCAGGTGAAACACCAGCCCGCAGATAGCGCTCTGGGCTGGAAAGAACTAATTCCCTGGATGACCAGCAGGAAGCGCCACGCCGGTGAGTCTTCACTCTGCCACAGCTCCTAATGAAAAATAAGGTGAAGGCAACATACGTGCTTAAGAAAGCAATCATGCTAAACTCATGGTACTTTTTAGTGCATAAAGGAAATTACACTTGATCTAGTACATCTGACTTAACTAAGGTATTTGATAGGTTCCATGTGACATTCTGATAAGGGAAAATAGAGAAATATGGTTTAGATAGAGCTATTATAAATTGGATGTTAGGTAGAATGAGTCAATGCCATCACAAAAAAATGAAGCTGATATCAAGTTGTATTGTGATAGAAATATCACATTTAAGATAAACCAGGTAACTATTCCACTGTACTCAGCATTGGACTCAATAGGCCACAACTATGTTCAGACACAGACAAAATGGAGAGTTCTGAGACTGGGCCTGATTCTCAAATCGGTTATACAAAGTTTTTCAATGATGTAAATTCATTGAGTCCATAGAATTACATAATCTTAAAACTGATTAAAAGGAGTAGAGAATCAGGCCCTGTGTCTTCATATGTGTGTGGACAACACCTAAAATATCTGCAGATGCTACACAAATATGGATAACCAAACAAATAATAATGCAAGTACAAATGAGAAAAGTCTTTGAAATTAATACCAAGGGGTATAATACCAAGGGGTAAAATAATACCAAGGAAGGGTTAAGATAAAGTAGGCATGTTCACTCTAGAGAAAGGTATTGTGAAGGGAGATGACTGGCCAAATTCTGCTGTCACCTTTGCCATGGTAAATCTGGACTAACTCCACTGAATTTTGTAAACGTGCACTGATGTAACCAAGAGCCCAATTACTGTCTACAAATACTAAAGAGGGCTGTCATAAAGCAATCTATAATTCTTACTAGTCATTGATGACATGAGTCAGGGACTTAGGTTGCAGAAAGGAATTCTTAGGTTGACTATATTTTAATTTGTTCCTAATAAGAAAAATTAATTGGAACAAGTGATAATTAGAATTCAACTTCATGGGAGATATTTAAGGATAGACTTGACATTTGTCTATAAATAACCCTGTCACAATGGTGAGAGTGGATTAAATAACCAACTAGCAGCTTTCTCCAGTCAAGATGATTCTCTCAATCAAATAGTAAGTGTGACTGTTACAGAGCTAGCCATACCTGTGTCCCTTTCCCGGTGTGAGTGCACCATCTCAGACATCAGGCCTCATGTCTCTACCTATCCTGGGGTGGAATTCCACAATTCTCCCACTCAGAGCAGACCCTGGGATATAGTACCCTCTGTATCAATTGTGCTTAACCAGTAAATCCAATTGGGGTCAGCAGCTGCAGTTCTTGTATGAGCAGGGGTGTATATAGTGATCAGACAGCCTTCTTAAAACCAAAGCATTGTTTATTCTCACAGTAGAATCAAAGCATAAGAGAAAAGAGATTTTAAAACAAGTAATCTCACACCTCTCTCTTACCTAAGGCTTACCGTTCCCTTGTGATAACCAATGCAGGCCTAGCTTCTTCAGACACCCCAGCAGGTACATTTGTTCTAGCCTGGTTCCTGCCTGAACACCTCCTCAATAACTACATCCTCTTTAAAGAGAGAGGGGAAAAAAACCATTTTTAACCTAGTCAGAGTCCATTTGTTCTTGTCAGTTCCTGCGCTTTTGCCCTTTTGGACCAAACCAGTCCAGGGATGTGAGCAGGAGGTCAAGTCAGAACCCTGAAGTATATGCTGAGGGTTGGTTTATCTTGCCCTATTCTCCCCTTCCTGCTTGTTTTTCCTTTCAGCCCACTATGAATATATCGGTATAGTTTAATAGCGCAAACATCCCAGTTACCAGGTCAACATGCAGCATTCATAAGTTATCACACAGCAGCTCCACACCCATCACAATGATTGTTAGGGTATAACTGGACATAGAGGCCCTGTGTTGAGGGACAAAAAATGTTTTTTGTTTTCCATGATACACCTCTACCTCGATATAACGCTGTCCTTGGGAGCCAAAAAATCTTACCGCGTTATAGGTGAAACCGCGTTATATCGAACTTGCTTTGATCCACCGGAGTGCGCAGCCCCGCGCCCCCTCTCCTTCCTTCCCCCCCCCTCCCCCCAGAGCACTGCTTTACTGCATTATATCCGAATTCGTGTTATATCAGGTCGCGTTATATCGAGGTAGCAGTGTATTAGTTCAGTTGAGTTACCCTGCATCTTGGTACAAGCATGTTAATCTAACACCTTTAAAGTGTGGGGGGAGCCTAAGTGAAAACACGGTTACAAACATGTTGATTCAAATTAGAAATATGGGATAGATTTTTCTTTTTTAACAGAGAGGATGATTAATCATTGGAACAAGCTACTAAAGGAAGTGGTGGATTCTCCACCTCTTGAAGGTTTCAGATCAAGACAGGATGTCTTTTTGAAAGATATACTTTAGTCAAATCAATTATTGGGCTCAATGCAAGGGTAACTAGGTGAAATTCTATGGCCTATGCTATACAGGCGGTCAGACTACATGATCTGATGGTCCCTGCTAGTCTTAAAACTCTATCAGCCAATGAAAGACGGGTCTCAGTGTCCAAACTCATGTTCTGATTGGTCATTTTGGCCTTTTAGTGTGCAACAGTTGTGCACTGGCTCCCGATGCCACACTTCACTGAACAAAAGAGGAGAATCCCTCTAATATATTAGATGGGTATAATGAAAAAAGGAAATAAGGGGAAAATATTTTACTACCTGCCTCCACACTTCTATTTCAAGTGTGCTTGCCTCCTTTATGGAATCCCTTGTTACATAATCAAAGGAAAGAATTTACAAAATAGTCCCTGGTCACTATTTTATCCTCAACTCCAAACATTTTTCCTTTTAAGCCGCCATAATTGTGTGTTAAAATTTTTTCCAATGATTAGACCTTTACTTGCCCTGCAGTACTCAATTTGAACACTTTAGTGTTTATGCATTCAGAGTCAAGCACCAGCTGTAACCATAGTTCATCTCAGAAGCAATACATCTCAGATCTGTCTACTAAAATGTAAAGACTTATTATAGCTGCATTTTGAACAATATATTCCTACTTTATTACCTGTCAAGTTTAATAAAATAAAAGCAAAAGCAATACTGTAGATAAAAGCTCTACCCCAGAAGGATTAATTGTTTGTTTATTTTCTTTGCATTTGATAATTTGCTTTAATTGCCATTGTCAAATACGATTGAGACAATGAGCAGTGAGCGCCAAATTCTTATTTCCAGCTGCAATTTGCTTCACAGGTGCAGCTTTTTTCCAAAATTTACCCCCACATTTGCACATCCAGATTGACAAATCTGGCTTCCTCCCTCAGCATGCATGAAAGGACAGAGCAGAACAAGCACAGCTGTGGTGCACAGCAGAGGCAGAGTTTAGATTCATACCCACTGCATGCCAAAGAAAATAGCTCCACCAGAGATCTCAAGGCCCAAACACATAGCGAAGGTTTTGGCACTTTGAGTCCAGTGGAGAAGACCCCCAAACTTTGAGATTTTGTGTAAGTCACTTTGTAGGAGATGATAAAGAGCCTTTCAGTCGCCAAATTCAGGATTTGGCCCTTTCTAGCTCACTTTTCTTTACCCAGCTCTTCCTTCGCCATGTTTCAAATCCAGCACAGTTTGGTGTAGTGGACAAAAGCCATGTAATTTGACAGCTGCTTGGTGACCTTTGCAATGAGTTACACTCAGACCATTTCCTCATGGATAGATGGCCACACTGCAGAACCTTCTAGAACAGCTGGCTCCAGTTTGCAGAGCCAGTAAAGGGTCCAAGGATTGAATCGACGTGATGCCTGAAGGATCTTCTTACCTTTCAGAGGCAACTCGCTAAACAGGAAAGTTTGTATCACTGCTAGTCATGCCGTAGTGTCTCTCTCTTCTGTGGACAAATCAAGAACTTCAGTCTCCAGGGCTGTCAGACCAGAACCTTTCACAAGCACTAAGTTCACTTTAAAAATAAACAAATGACTCACTTTGCTTCTGCTTGTCCCTTCTTTAGTTCTTGCATGTAAAGGACTACCTAATCAAAGATAAAAACGCATAAATGGGATAAATATTATTGGCCCCTTGTTAATACAGTCTTCAGTATCAAGGTGGAGGATCTCAGCAGATTGTGTACAGCCAGATCACAACTCATATCTAGGGACTTCTATTTTTAAGATCAAATCACACTCCACACTGACTTCTTAGGAGCATCTTGCTGACAGTAACCATTTATAAGTTCTCCATAATTCCAAAGATCAGAAATCTTTTTCAGTGTTGGTAACAGTTGTGCACGTGCATAAGTAAGTAGAAAGCAAGTATCAAGAGTAGCATATTTTTAAGAAAAAGGCCTTTTATCTTATGGATGCCTCTTACATCCCAGGTGGCCATCAGGTAATTGAGGCCACTAAATTCTAAAATTTATTTTGGACAGTTCTACTTTTGCCATGCTACTAGATCATCAAGGAGTTTTTAAAATGTTGCCTCTCCCACAATTATAGTCATATCTTGCTCCTTCAGTAATATCTGTATTGTGGATGGCCAGGGCCAGTGCAAGGATCTTTTGTGCCATAGGCAAAACTTCCACCTTCCGCCCCCCCGAGCATACCTTATTATAAACTTTCAAAAATGAATACTGCATAACGTGGCATTGTTCATTAGAATTAATACATGTTTAGCTTGAAAATTTATTAATTTCATTATTTAGTCTACATATTTAACGAAAATAAATAGCCATATGCAGGAGACCCAAGGCCAAAGTCCCTCCTGCCCCCCTCCCCCATTGATCTGGAAAGGGCTGTTTTGGGGATCAGAGCTGGGAGTCGGGATCTGGCTTCTATTCTCCACCCTGGCACCAACTCACTGGATGACTTCAGGCAAGTTACTTCCCCATTCTGGGCTTCAGCACCCCCAGCGCTAAGGTGTGAAATGGTTCCTTGCTCCTGGGCTGGAAAATGCAATGCAGGTGGGAGGGGGTGTCTGAAGGCCTGTCTTCCCCACAGGTGTGAGGCGAGGATAGAGTTCCAGCCTCCGTCATGACCGTCCTGGTTGCTTTACTCTGCCCCACGCCAATCACTGCTGAAGCCCCTTACTCAGAGAGCTCTGGCCCAGGGCAGAAGCGTCAGTGTCATTCTGGGCCTGATTTTCAGAGATATTAGGCAGCTGCGGTTCCCCTGATGTCTGTGGAAACTCCAGGGTTCTCAGTACTTCTGAAACTCAGGGCAATTTATTTTGAATGCTGGGCCAGGACTGAGCCTGCAAAGGCAGGTCCATATACACCCCTCAATCCACAGCAGACCTCCCATCACTAACAATACAAGCAATCAGGAGAATGATGAGGGGCAGTTAGCCCAATGCTGGGAGTGGGGAGGATATGGCCCGAATGTGGTCACTAAACTTCTACCTAGTAAAGTTACTGGTGCATCTGCTGTCATTCAGTGGGGGAACAAAAATCTCTTGGGTGCTGCAGCCTGCCCAGGGTTCAGCTGCACTTAACCTGAGTTGCTCACACACTTGCAGTGGTTGTGCACCACGCAACTGGTCACCGACGTTACATGAAAATCTGGCTCTGACGGTGTCGTAATTAGACTGAACAGCTCAGGCAGACAGAACTGTGGCGGCTAGATGCCCATCACCTTTGGAAGATTTTTCCTTGTAGCCATAAGGGCTTGAGGTAGCAGTGTTTCTTCACTGAAAACTTGCAGTGTGCAGCCCCTGAATCCCAGATTAATACCTTGTGTGGGCACGTGCAGAGCTCAGGGCTTGAAGGCCTCTGGTCTAATGGTCTGAGCCAGCGCAGAACTAGAAGCCTCAATCTCCTGTGTTCAAAGCAGGACTCCGACAATGACTCCCCAGGTGACCTTGGGCAAGTCACGTCCCTGTTCTCTGCCTCAGTTTCCCCCAAAATGGGGCTCTATTTACCTGCTCCACCGGGCTGCAGGGATGGATGGGGATGAAGCCTTGGAAGGTGGCATGTGCTGAGGACGGTTACACTTTTGCAGCTCTTTAGCCCTGTATCCTCTGGCAGGGCCATGATCCACCCCCGCAGGTGGACCAGTGGCCACGGTCTCCTCTTCCTTTCCCCGACCCCCACTGCATTGCTGTCAATAGGGCCAGCTGCAGGCAGGTTGATGTCACCTGCTCCAATCTGCAGCCGGCAGCCCTTGGGCAGCAGCCGCTGCTGCGGCAGGGGGTCCAGGACTGCCAGAGCCGGAGGGAGCGGGCTAGGGAGTGATGTGGCAGCCCGAGGGCTTGGGGAGGAGGCGGCTCCGGGCTGGCAGGGGGGGCACGGGCAGGCAGTGATGTGGGGCGTGGTGGAGGGAGGCGGCAGGGCCCGCGGTTGCAGAGGATGCCCGCAGAGGTAGGTGCTAACACGGCTGCAAGCGGCCCGTCCCCCTGCCGGGAGCAATAATGTAAAAAAAAATTGGGGGGGCACTGCTTTTTGGCACCCCCAAATCTTGGCGCCCTAGGTGGCCACCTAGTTCACCTAGTGGTTACACCGGCCCTGTGGATGGCTGAGAGAGGTTCCAAGAGATGGCTATAGCTGTTCTAGCTTTGGTAAACATGCTGGGCTAAATTCATCCCTGGTGCAACTTCAGTTAAGTTGTTGCTTTGCTGCTACCCTCAGAGTCTATGGAGTTACACCAGGAATGAATACGACACATCGCTTATCAATCTTGAAGCACAGTAAAAAAAGATGCCAAGCATGTTTTCTGGGAGCAAAAAAAGAAAGCAATTCAATTCACTGATAGGAAGCAATATTTCTGTATGATCAGGAAGGAGTTTTCATAGACCATCTAAGTCAGCAGCAACTATACTGAGTGTGAGATGGAAGGAAAGAGACGTAAAGGCAGAAATGTATTTTAAAAGCAGATCTCAGTGTTACAATCAACTGTCTACCAAATGGAAAGATTATTTCTTTGTTTTGGGTGAATGAAAATTCAAAGGCTATACTCATGGTGACAGATATGGACATCAAAAAGGGGAGTACAGTTAGATATACATCCAAATATGGTATGATATATTTTCTTACTTAATACTGTAAAATGGATCACAAATGAAAATAAACAGAAAATAGAAGAATATAAATTCTCCAGTCCCAGGGCTAAAATATTAGGTTACAAATTAGGATATGATTTTAGGTAAAATCTGATGAAAGATACTATCTAAAAATGTTCAGATATTAAAATAACATTTATATTTTCACGTTTATTCTGGAATGACTTACAACCAGAAGCTGATGTGTGTTTATTTTTGCATTCTATTAAAGCCAACTATGCAACAAGTGTAACGATAAAATAATGAAGGCTAAAATCAGGGTCATAAGATGTAATATGCTAAAACACATTGGAAAAGAAACAATGTGGAAAATTTTATAGAGCACTGTGGATATGAGGGGTGGCCAAAGGAGCCAAGAAAGGGGAAGTGTACACATACCCAGGGAGAGTTCCTAAACAGATGTAAACTAGCATAATTCAACGGCAGGCATTGGAGTTTCTCCAATTTATACGAGCTGAGGATCTGGCTCATGTACTTTGCAAGGTCGTATCAAATGGACTTGGTCTGAATTAGTGATAGGCAAAACTCAAAGAAAATCAACATGGAGACTGGACAGAGAGGGGGGAGGACAAAGGAATGAGGGGGAAATGTGAAAAGAAATTTGGAGATTGTCACAGAGTTTGGGGGAGACAAGGCCCTGCACCCCCGGCTTCCTGTGATTCACCATGACTCTCAGCCAGCCGGTAAAACAGAAGGTTTATTTAGATGACAGGAACACAGTCCAAGACAGGTCTTGCAGGTACAGACAACAGGACCCCCTCAGTTAGGTCCATCTTGGGGGTGGGGAGGCATGGAGGCCAGAGCCCCATCTGGGCTCCCCTCCATTTCCCCAGCCAGCTCCAAACTGACTCACCCTCCAGCCCCTCCTCCTCTGTTTTGTCCCTTTCCCGGGCCAGGAGGTCACCTGATTCCTTTGTTCTCCAACACCTTTAGCTATCACCTTGCAGGGAGGAAGGGCCCAGGCCATTAGTTGCCAGGAAACAGAGTGTTGGCCATTTATGTACACTGGCCCTTTGCTCTGCAACAATTACACCCCCTTATCCCACCACCTAGAGACTTAAGAAATGCATAGGGGAAACTGAGGCACCCCTACAGTATTCAGAGGAAACATTAAGAACAGTCCCACTTCATCACAGGTATCAAGGGAGAAAAAGGGAAGGGTGAGTTGTGAGGAAAAAAGAAGTAAAGAGAAAAATGGACTGAGAACAGAGAGACAGAAAGAGACACAGGAAAGCAAAGTAGAGAGAAACAATCAAGCTATTTGAGGATGCAAGTGCCTTTCAAGCCAACAGAGGTTGGAAGTCACTTAGCACCTCCCAGCTATACTCAGTAATTTACAGAAATAAGCCCAAAGACCAAGAAATGAAGAGAGGAACTATAGATAAGTCTGGAGGGGATGCAGCATGGAGTTTAAAAGAAATAAAGTAGGTACAGAATCATGAGAGGAGAGAAAAGAAGAGAAATGCACAGCTAGTAGGGAGGGAAAGAGACCAAGAAAAAGGAAACCAAGAAGGTGAGGGGACAGAGTGACATGGAAGTGACACAGCAGAACTAAAGAGGCATCAGAAGAAAATGGAGCACAGCAGAAACTTTGGGAGCAAGAGAGAATAAACAAAGAAAGAAAGGAATGGGAAAGAAGAGAAGTGAACTACACACTGAACAGGAGAAGAAAATGAGGGTGAAACAAAATATAGGAAGAAAGAAAAAGGAAACCTAGAGAGATGGTTGGTGGCTTGGAGAAGAGCCCAGCTGACTCAGCTGCAAGACAAGAGACTAGCAGATGGAATTTAAGTAAAGAGTTAGCACAATGAAGAGGGAAAGGTAATAAAATGAGAGAACACATGAAAAGGGTCAGTGAAAACATTGCTTTATTTCCCAGGCAAAACTGTGTTGTATAAATTGTGGCTTTTAATATAGTTTTCCAGGTAAAGGTTTTTCCCCTGCAGAACCAAACAGCTTGTGGTAGATACCATCTCTGGAACAACTTGGCACCATTAAGGAAAAGGTGCCATCGCATCCCAGCTGCTGCTCACCCAGACTCTAAGGCAACAAAACAGTCTGTACTTTCCCCATCTACTTGTCAGCTGTCTCATTTTTACTGGGACTATCCTAGGTTTTAAGATTGAATCCCAAGCATTTAGTACAGGCCTGACCAAAGTTTACAGGCATGTGTATCTAAATTTTTTTTTAAAGTTGCCTTCTTAGCATATTAAAGAGTGCTGTCCACAGACGGTTGCAGTGGGCACACTGCACTATGCCTTGTGGCTAACTAGTCCCCATCCACCCCTTCTGTACCCTTTATGCACAAAGACACCAGCAGAGCAGAGGATGAGGGAGGGAGTGGAGATTAGCCAACCACATGCTTCCCGCTTGTTCCAGTGTCAGGAGCACTGCTCCCTTCCCAAAACCGGTCTGTGGCTGTCCTGTAGGACACAACAGCTCACCTCCATATGGGGCAGTCCATAAATTATGCAACACTTTTTTGGTGATTTTCAAGACCCACCCACCCTTGTATCACTGAAGCAAACATGCAAAATTAAGGATCCCACCCACCCCCTAATGTATTACACAATTTATAGACAGAAATTTCTTAGTTGCTGTATTAATCACACTGGCTCCCACACATCTGCCAGGGACAGAGGCCACCAGGAAACTGATGTCCACTAGGTCCTAGGAGGCACAGGCTTGCCCAGCTAAGCACCACAGTGGAAAAAGAGGACAGAATTTGGCAGCAGAATCTTGAATTTTTGTTGAGTTTTCTTTCTAATTTCTATCTATATACTGTGAACATGGATGACACCTGAGGAAATTTTAAATCTGGATGTTACAGCAGGTTCCAGAGCCAGATTCTGAGCTGGTGTAAATCAGCATAGCTCCACCATAATCAATGATACACAGATTAACACCAGCTGAAGATCTGACCCTAACAATACACCCATTATTATGATCTAGTCCACAGTGAAATGACTGTTAATGGTGTCAGCAGCCCTGACAAGTAACACCAATGAGAAATGTTATCAAATGCCTTGATTTTAAGACTGGCCTTTTTTAAGTAGCTCTGTGTAAGAATCTGTGTACTGTTTCTTATTATGTTTGATGTCCGTTATTTTTTAATAAGGCAGTACTTCTGTCACTGAGGTAACAACTCAAAGTGAGAAGTAAGAAAGAAACCAAAACACTTGGTGTGTCATCCAGGTTTGTGTGGGGTGTTTTTTTTTCTTTTCATTTCACTAGATTTCCCTTTCATGTTGCCTCTCCTGCCTTTAGTCCTTTTTCAGTGACATTTTTTCTCCAGCTAACTTTTTTACTGTTCTAGCTCATAATCTCTGCCTTTTACTCTCTCCCCAGTACTCTTTATTCCCTTGTTGTTTTATTCCCTTCCCCTGCTTCTGGGCACTTACCACCACTCCCCCCCGCCGCCAACTAAGGGTTCAGTCGCCTTGCTTGCTCCTCACAAACTTTCCTCCCTCATTTGCTTGCTCCCCTTATTTTCATTCCCCATCTTTTGCACCCCCACCAGCCCTTCCTCCACTCTCCTGTGTCTCTTTACTAACATCTCCCGACTCCTCCCTCTGAGTTGCTATCTTCTAATACTGAACAAGGAATTTCATCAGTGTAAAGGAAGCAGTATTATCCATAAAACTTGTCTGCTTCCCTGGAAAGTTTCTGCCTAAAACCTTTTCCAGTCCCTCCCATCTGGCTTCCTACTATGTCATGATTTAAACAAATAGTACATACAATGTCACACCGGTTACTGCTGCAGAAGCTTATCCCGACCTCCACCTGCTCCCTTCTCTGCTTCCACTCAGTCTTGTAACTGCCTACATCTGCTCCATCCTACCCAGCTTGGTTCTCAGTGGCTCAAAAAGATAGCGCTGCTCCTTTCCATGACAGGTAGCTCATGTCCTTCGATCTGTCAGCACCTCTATACCCATGAGAGGAGAGCAGGAGTGTGTGTGAAGACAGGCAGGGGAAGCTGCTGAGCCACTGGACTGCTCTGGGGGCTCATTATGGAAACTCAACTCCCTGCTGGGCTATTCCCTGTTAGTGGGGAGCTCATCTGGGTGAATGGGGTGAGCTAGCCTCCTAGCACTGCCACCCTAGTGATCGATCTGTAGAAATATAAACAGTTTGCTCATCCCAGCAGGTGGGGAGGGTGTGTCGAGAGCCTGAGACTGCTCTAATTTACAGGGGGCTAAAATTGACCCCCAAACATCCTCAGGAGAGGTACAAAGGTAATTTAAAGTCAGCTGTGCCTCCCTTGTTGATGCACTGAGCATGGGAAGAGAGGAACTCAGAATTGGGAAAGTCATTTAGCCCCTTTCGCCTGAATTGACCAGAAGACATGGCACCCATTTAGCCAGCTGGAAATGTGACCCTCTGTATCTTATCTTCTCCATCTTAAAAACGGGGGTGATGTTTCTTACCTAATTCACATGGCTGTTGTGAGGATTCTTTATTTAATGTTTGCAAACAGCATCAGAGAGGTAAAGAGCCATCTAATGGCTGGTAATTAATTATTTTTATTAAAGTCAGATGGAAGCTATTTCATGGTGTACGACATTATGTTATGAGGGGGCCAACGTCGCAAAAGTAATTTCAGCTTTCTGGCAAGACAGCGTAGGCTTAGAAGTGACAACTGCAGAATACACACTTCTCTTTGCAAATGTTCACTACTGTTTTTTTCACTGTGAGAAATGCTCCTTACCTTTTAAACTACCAATCTGCTGGGATGAGCAAAATGGATTCAGGGTTGTTGTTTTTTTAAAAGCAGCATGGGGTCAGGGTTGTTCTTTTGGAACACGATTTCTGTACTCTGCATGAGGGTTTATGGCAGTCCAAATGGATTGTGACTCGCTCTTAATTTAAATTTCTGGCAGGATTTTGCTCTGTATCAACAGGAATTATGATTTCAATACCAGGACTGTTGGAACTGTGCACATTTATATTATCATTCCAAAATAAATTCTCAATGATGGCAAATAAACAATGTCATAAAAATCACAGTTTATTTATCATTGCTAACTTAGAATTCATTTGGATTAAACTGACCCTTCAACAGTTTAATTTTATTTGCAAACATTTTGACTTTATTGCCATGGCACTGGAAATACTTAAATTTTCTCTTACCTGCTGTGTCCTTCTGTGTAATAACAGCCTTTCAATTAGCAAAAATGCTTTATAAATAATGGCTTCCATGAACAGATGCTTATTGAAATCCTCCAATGTGGGTAATATTGTTATAGTCCAGTATCCACCTTTTGTCAAAATAAGTGTTTAATCTTTCTCTCTCAAATGCTTTTAAAGCAATTAGTTTACTGGCCTTTAATGGCTTCCAATGCATTTTTGGCTTCTTAAAAAATATGTCATATGGGAATATTTACAACTCAGGCCCCTTTGTCAGACTTTGTCTTATATTTCTTCTCTTGGATACACCATTTTAGCAATTTTACTCCCCTGACAACTCACTATAATGATCTTATTAACATCGAAAAAAGCCTCACATGTTAATCTGGAAAGTTTCTATTTATTTCTTATTGGTCCTGAAATCTGTAACAGAGTCCACTCACCACTAGGTGCACCCTCATGGCCAAGGTTGGCATTGCAGCTGTCTCACAGGGCTAGTGCCTAGGGTTGCCAACACTCCCAGATTGGCCAGGAGTCTCCTGGAATCGGAACTGATCTCCTAGTGGCTCCTGAAACCAATCCAGGAGATTTTAATAGGCCGCTAAAAGTTCGTTTGGCGATGCAGCTGGGCCAAAGCAGGCTCCCTACTTGCCCTGGCTCCGCGCGGTTCCTGGGAAGTGACCAGCATGTCTGGCCAGGTGCAGGAGCAGACAGGGGGTCTCTGTGTGCTGCTCCCACCCCGAACCATGGCCAATGGGAGCTGCGGGGCGGTGCCTGAAGGCAGAGGCAGCGCGCAGAGCCACTTGGCCACCCCTGAGCCTAGGAGCCGTACATGCTAGTCGTTCCGAGAGCCACCCGAGGAAAGCGCCGCCCAGCTGGAGCCCATACCCCAACCCCTTCCTGCACCCCAACTCCCTGCCCCAGCCCTGAGCCGCCTCCTGCACCCAAATTCCCTCCCAGAGCCCGCACCCTGAACCCCCTCTTATACCCCAACCCCCTGTCCCAGACTCAGCCCAGAGCCCCCTCCCACACTCCAAACCCCTTAGCCTCAACTGCCCAGCTCAAAGCCCGCACCCCCTCCTGGACCCCAACCGCCTGCCCAGCCTGGTGAAAGTGAGGGAGGGAAGGGGAGAGCGAGCAATGGAAGGAGGGGGGATGGAGAGAGCAGGGGTGGGGCCTCAGAGAAGGGCCACGGCAGGGGTGGGGCAAGGGTATTTGGGTTTGTGCGATTAGACATTTGGCAACCCAACTAGCGCTGTGGTGGTTTCTCAGTCAATAACATCTGGTGACTCAGTCCTCTGGCTAGGTAAGTCTTTAGTCCACTCCTTCCAGGGTCCTAGTTTTCCAACTAAAAATCCCCAACATGTCTAACACAAAATAAATCCTTCCACCATCTCTGGGCCCCTTCCTCAGTCAGTCCTTGGTTCAGCCTGTAGCCCCCTAGGGGAACCCTCTCCCACCCTCAACTCTGGGTTCCAGCATCAAACAATTAGGTCTTTTGCTATCCTCTTCACCCGTGCTGCAGTTTTCCCTGGGAAACTCCCTATCTCAAGGCTTCTTGCTTCCCCTCTGGGTCTCCCTGTCTCTTCCCTGTTTAGTCAGAGCACCTCCCAGCCTAGAGAGCTTTCCTCACTCTCCCTGCTTGGTCAAGGTCTCTCCCAGCCTGGAGAGTTTCCCTTCCTGCTTTGACTCTTATTCCAACACAAGGCCCTGCAGGAGCCTTCCCACAGTCTCTTCCCTCCAGCTCTTCCCTGAACTGAGCCTTGACAGCCCTTAAACCTGGCTCCTTTTATACAGGAATTACCTGATTCTCACAGTTGGGACTCATTCTGTAATTGGGGTTGGGTTAGGCCCAGACTCTCCAGACCAAGGGCAAGCCACCCTGTTACATAATCTTGCATTTGTGCTAGTCCTAGCCAGGCTGGGGAGAGACGGGACTTCCTCTTCCCCTGTACGGACACTCTTGGGGGGAGTTCAAACCTACCTCTGGCTGCAGGAAGGTGGCTGTAAGGGTGACAATCCTGCAACCCCTCTAAAACAGCTTTGTGAGGCCCCCCCCCCCCCCCCCCCCCCCCCCCCCCCCCCCCCCNTACAACACTGAAATTTCAAATGTAAACATCTGAAAACGTGACATTGACCAAAATGGACCGGGAATTTGGTAGGGCCTACCCATTACCATCAATGGCAATGCCACCTACGAAAGGTCTGTGGATGGAACCCCCACCAGGGGCTAGATTTACAAGCTTAGTTGTCTAATTACCATTTTAGGCACCTAAATCCCAGAATCAGGCCCTACTGGGATTCACAAAACTGCCCGCTCAGCTGCCACCAAACCCCATAGGTGCTTAAGCTCATTTGGTGCCTAACGTAATAGTTCCCAAGGTACCTATGTTTTTGCCTCTGTATGCTGCAGCCCTATGCCAGGCATCTAGATACCTATATTCCAGTATAATGCATGAACCGGAGAAAATATGCATACCTCCACCTACCTCTTCTGTGGGGTCCAATCAGGTAAGTGTGCTTGGGGCCTGCTGGATCAGGTCCCTATAGGTGAGCATACTCAAGGCAGTTGGGGGAATCTCCCTCATAACTTTTAGCCCAGTGATTAGGGTACTCACCTAGGAGAGCCCAGTTTAAGTCCCCTCTACACCTAAAAGCATTTGAAAAGGGAACAACCACCTCCCAGGTGAGTGCCCTAACAACTGGTCTATGGGATATTCTGATGTGGTGTTCCCTCAATCTCTCCTGTTGAAGTTGTTCCTCCTCCTGCTAAAATGGCACAGGCACTTAACACCAAGAGAGGGTTTGCAGCTGAAAATCCCAAGCTGAGAGTGGAATCAAACTTCCTGGGAGGGACAGGGTTTAGGACAGGCCCCTCTCCTTGGCATCTCCCATTGGCTAGCTTAGGTAAGGAGCTGCCTAGTATGCTGTCTTATCTCTCCCCAATCATAGTACAGGGAACCTAGGTGCCTAACTCAGGCATTGTGAATCCCAGTGATTTTCTAGGCATCATAAGTTAGACATGGTGACGCTGAGCATTGCAAGACTTAAGTTGCTTTGTGAAGCTAACCCAAGGTTTATGGATATTCTGCATGCAAAAGGACTCTTGGTCCAGATTGCTCTAAGGAGAGGAGTCCAAAACCAAATGCCCAGATTCCAGAAGGGTATATTACTTCATCATGGTCGATCCAGCTCCACTGATGTCAGTGGGAGTTTTGCCATGGAGAAAGATCAGGCTGCTAGTCACTGGAAAACAGATTTACTCCCTTTAGAGTAAAGAGAAAATGTTCAGAAGGAATTCAGTTCAAACCATTATAAATAAAGCATTATTCTTATTCAGAGGCATTGTCAAAAAATACTTTCATTTAATATAGAGCCCTTTATACAACGGGTGGAAAAATCACAGATCAACAGGAAATCTACATACATTTAAATCATATAGGAGACCCCAGGACAGGTTTTCTGTCCCCATTCTACCCTCGTTGCGTTGTTTGGCAACACAAGGCAGGAGTATCTGCAATCCCTCATAGAAGGCAAAAGGAGGAAGTGTAGCAAGAGTATGCTCCACTCTAACTGTCCTCAGCTGGCAGAGAGTCCCTCTAGGCAGTTGCCCCTGATGCAGGTGGGAGCAGCTCTTAGGCAGGACAGAAAATTAGGGAGCTACAACCAACTCTGTGATGGGCCCTCCCTCGTCTGCTGCTCTCCAAAACAAAATGCTGCAAGGAATTTGGCCTATCAATGATATTGGCAATGGAGAAGAGGTTGTAAGAATACTTTCTGTTTCCTGATAGTTTATATGTATATTGCTGATAGAAATGGGCCAACACCAAGACACTGTACTCATCCCCACTCCCCAACTTTTGAAAAGGTGCAGATCCAGAACCAAACTTTACAACTGATTCTTCTCTCTTATTACCTATAGTTAACACAAATTTGTATTGCAGAGGCTAGTTTTCAAACAGAAGGAGCTTGACTGGAAGACCTGAGGTCTGTTCCCAGTTGTGAAATTAACTTGCTTTATAACTTTGGGCAAGTCACTTGGCCTCAGTTTCTCTGTATGTAAAAAGTTTCCACTTCTGTAAACCTTTGTAAAGTGCTTTGAGTTCTACAGGTGGAAACATAAAGTAAGTGCTGAGTGTATTAATTATTATAAAATATCCACTCCCTCATTTCAACCTTCAGATTGGCATCTACAGTATACACAAACACCTCTTATATGCCTAGTGTATATGCCAACTGGAGCACCCAAATGCAGAATAATTATCTGTAGAGGGTAGGAAAATAGACTCAAACGTACAATTCACAACACAGAAGGCTCAGCAGTGCCATTTGCACAGACTCTGATGTAGAGAGCAGTGTACAGACCTACTACTCATTGTGCCCAAGCCTGCCTATTGAGCACCCCACCACCCTAAAGAAAATGCAGCTTGCTCTGGCTGATGCATGAGCCTCATTGCTGGCCTTGCTGTGGACAGCAGTGTGGGTCCTGGCCCTCTCTCCCAGAGAGAGTAAGGACTGATAGGAACTGCTTTGTAATGGCCCCCTGGCTCACAGAGTTAGAATCTGAGGCCTGCATTTGTGCACTCAGTAACATCCATGATTTCTCATCTCTTGCTGCCATGGTAACAGCTTTCCCAGCTATATTGTTTTTTGCATACGTTGCGCAATGTGATTGCTTTATTTTGCCTGAGCAGAGAACTGAGTAGAGCTACCCGGTGTATAAGATGGTTGGATCTGGCTCCCAGTCACATACTGTTTATCATCCCAGCACTTTATAATACTTACTCCCAGACATTCCCTTTTAGGTACACAAAGTACTAAACATCTCGTTGCTCACCCCTTGTGTGTGCTGAAATATAAAGCAGCAGCTATTCATTTACCAGCCTTTGTTGGTTCCCTTGTTCAGAAAATGATCCAGTGAGCACAACTTCCCAGAAATTACAAGTCTTTCCATCCTCACCAGGCACACGCCACATCAATCAGTCTGGAGATGAAAGTAAAAATAATTCACTGAGAATGAATAAATAAAAAAATAGAGCCATTGAGGTTCGCATTCAAACATAAGTAATACCTTTTGGACAACGAACACTGGGCCTTACTATACTATCAAGTGGTCTCTAAAAGCTACTTGAGCAGACAGTGTGGAGACACTGGCACTTGAGGAAATTATGCAAATGCGGTACCCAAACACTGCTAACTTTAAGCCATCTACTTGTACTGAGCTCCTCTCGATACAGCACAGTGGATACACTTCATCAGCAAAAGTTAAAATGTAAGCATGTAAAACCCATAAATGTTTGGTGTGGCTTGTTTAGAAAGGAAAAATCCATCATCTGCATTCATTTGAAATCTTAGCTTTTTCCCATGTAGCACGGGAACACTAAGACAGTCACCCAAATAAAACAAGTAAGCACGTACTGGGCTTTTCTCTAGCTTGATGAAAGAGGAAATTCACATTCACAAATGGCTTGCTAGTTCCTTTCCCGACCTGTCCTATAGTAAGCATTTGTTTGCAAGCACCAAGCAAAATGTACACATAAACTTTGCACTTCTAGAGTGCCTTCCATCTGATGATCGTTAAGAACTCTACACATATTAAGGCCAGATTGTACAAATCATTGTACAACCATTACTTCTTTTGTGGAGAACTTGCACCAACAGTCTCACTGAAGTTGATGGGACTACCTGTGCAAGTAAATGTTCCTCAGGGTGAGTAAGAGTTGTACAGTCAGGCTCTAATTAATTAATCTTTACTACATCTCTATTCTGTTAGGGCCAGATCCTGAAATCCTTATTCACATTGATTAGCATGTGCATGGTCCCCACTGATTTCAATGGGATTGTTAGTGGAGTAATGCACTTGTTCAGTGTATCAGAACAGGCACAAAGGTAGGTGAATTCTGTACCAGATTGCGTCCTCCTACAGGAAGATGGGTAAGAAATTCCTTAAAGGAATACAGAGCTTGGAATAGAATCCAAATCTACTGACTCCCCATTAGGGTGACCGGATGTCCCGATTTTATAGGGACAGTCCTGATTTTTGGGACTTTTTCTTATATAGGCTCCTATTACCCCCCACCCCCTGTCCCAGTTTTTCACATTTGCTGTCTGGTCACCCTACTCCCCATTAGAAACCCTTAGGTGGGCTTGAGTTTCAGGTAAACCTAAGTTAATACATGGTTTTGAGACCTGACACAAGGCAACGCCAATTGGTGTCAGCTGAGTGTTTGCACTGGGTTTTCAGTTTGTCACAAATCTCAAATTAATATACAGAGGGTGTTAACTCAAGTCAGAAAACATTTTCACAAAGTCTTATGAAGTGAAATTGCCAGTGAATTTGTACAACTACACAGTCCATTAGATTGATCTTTGTGTCACCACATGCTCTCTCTGATAGCAAATACCTGTCACCTGCTGTTGTGGTAATTAGATTACAAAAATGTAAATGCTAGACAGATGTAAATTATGAGCCCAGAAGCTGCCTTGACATGAGCTGAATTATGCACATTTTCCATGGGCCTGAATTTTCAGAGGTACTGAATACCCACAATTCCTGTTGAAGTCAGTGGGAACTGCAAGTGCTCAGCAGCTCTGGAAAATCATTGTATTCTCCTAAACATTCATCTGTCTGAAAATCTGGAAAATACCATTGTTTTGAGGGTGAAGCAATGAAACTGTTAAATGGAGTCCTTTCATTTAAAGTAGTGACTTGGTATTCTCATTTGCAGATTACTGCAAGAAACTCGCATTGAGTTATACAGGATGGAATTTGAGCTCAGACTGGTGGAGATGGGTAAAATGAGAAATATGCATATATTCTCCTAACGGAAAAAAGCTAGGAAATACCAAAAGCATCTGTCACATCAATTAAAGCTAATGCCAGGCAGCTATTATTACCAAGACCCTCACTTTAGATATGGCATAATAAATTCCTTGCTTTCTTATGCGCAGCAAACGATTTTTCTAAACTAAGCCATTCTCTTACAGTCACATACAGCTCATGCAACTCCAATCACCCTCACACATTACATTGTAAATGCAAATTGTGACAATAAAGATATAAACACCCAACATTCACATTGTTCATTAAAAACATTTAAAGAACAATAAAACCTTTCTAAGCTTTCACACTTGTTTTTACAGAACCTAAGCTTCCAGGAAATCTGGCAGAGCTCCCAGCCAATCCTAGGTACCTACATGCTCTGGCAAGAGCCCTGTGATACTGAATCATTCTGTGTCTCAGTTTTTCTATCTGTAACACAGGGATAATAATGCCTCTCTACATTATTGTAGTGTTGTGAGAATACAATTCACTAGTGTTTATAAACTGCTTTGAGCTGCTCAATATAAGGTGCTATCCAAGTACAATGTATTGTTGGTATTGTTTATTGACTTGAAAATGTCACCCAGCGCACTGATAAACAGTTGTGTTTGAGATTACTATAGAGCACACCACCACGCAGAGCGTGTACCTAGCTGAGCCATGAAGAGGCAATAAGGTAATAAGTAACAATCCAAACAAATGGATGGCAGGAGAGAGATCACTTGATCATTACCTGTTAGGTTCACTCCCTCTGGGGCACCTGGCATTGGCCACTGTCAGTAGACAGGATACTGGGCTGGATGGACCTTTGGTCTGACCCAGTATGGCCATTCTTATGTTCTTAAAAACCATTGCGGTACAGTCAGAAGCAGCCCAAGATGTTTTGCAGGCCAGGCCAGAAAATGTTTTTGGTGCCCCAGCTCCCTGAGCAGCTGAGCAAAAGAGAGGAAAAAAGCAGAGCAGTTCACTATCCCCTGGAAGTTGGTGCCGTGGGCAACTGCCCTGCTTGCCCACCCCTAGAACTGGCCCTGAGTACAGTAAAGCAAAAGATGAAGGACTGTGACATGGCTGAACAAAACAAATTCTGAGGTAAAATCATTTTTTGGGATTAATTCCACATATATGCAAAAATATAGCATTTGTTAATGCTTAATACCTGACAAATGATTGCTTTCTGAGAGTCATGGTTCATTAATGGAGAAAAGAACTGGGGAATAAAGGATCATTACTTTGGGGAATTATTTAAAATATCACAAAATAACAACTGGAGTACAATCTACTAAGAGTGTATAATTAAACAGAACAAAATGGGTATTCAACAGAAAAATTGTTAAGTGTCAGTGTGATGAAGTAATCTGCCCCATAAAGGGAGTGGTGCCTAGCCATCAGCCCACCCCACTCAGGTGGCATAACCCTTTCAGATTTGGGGAGGTTTTGATGTATGCAAAGGCCTAGGAAATAAGAGGTATTAGTGGAGAGGAAGCAGTCCTGGGAATTGGTGTTCAGGAGAAATCAGTTACTGTTTCTTTAAGGGCCTGGGGGCCGGAGACTTACCGAGGGACAGGGCAAGGCACCCCTCTCACCCAACCATTGGGGAATGAGGTGGAAGAAGAGGAATGCATACATTCTGCCTCGTCCCTCAAAATATAGAGATGAAAGTGTTAGATATGACATTTTGGGCTAAAGTCAAGGGAAACAGACAAATAAGAATACAGGACAAATATATCAAGAATGTTGGGAACTAAGTAGATGAAATGTAGCCCAACACAATAAACTCGCTCATGCTCATAGGGTTAAAATGTGAGAAAAGAGTTAAGTGAAAAAGAAAAGACTAGAAGAGATTAAAATCTATAGTTATGGAACAGTACATTATACCTGGAAAACCATCTCTCTGGCTGTTGATTTAGAATCATATAATAAAATAAAGGAGACGAAAGAGACAGATAAAGTTTGAGTTTATGATAAATGGAGTCACCATTGCCAAATGCATGCCAATGGATCTAAAGATGAAAAAATAGGTAGAGTGGAAGCAGTCTTTTGCATCCTTAAGATTGGAATTGAGAAATCTAAAAGAACATCTAATTTTATAGCCATTATGGGTAATGGGTCTACACAGCAGTGAAACAGCCCCGCAGCCCAAGCCCCACAAGCCCAAGTCTGCTGGCACAGGCCAACCGCGGGTGTCTAGTTGCTGTGTAGACATACCCAATGACAGCTGATTTGGTGGGAATAATGCTAGCATTAAACTGGATATGGACATTGGGCCTACCACAGCTGTTCTCTTTTCAGATTCATTCTCAGCTATACTGACAATTCAAAGGGATACCTCAGGAAGCAAGAGTGACCTCATACATGAAATATTGTTTTTGACACCAGAGTTAGTACTGTCAGGTGTGAACATAGCACTAGCATGAATTCCAGCACACGCTGGGATACCTGGCAGTGAAACGACACATAGAGAAGCAAAAAAATATTTAAAACATGGAGACATTGATGTAAAGATTCCTTTAAATAAGCAGGAAATGAAACATTTAGTTTAAAAAGGAATGGTGAGAATTGAGGACCAAGGAAAAAGAGAAAGATTCTTTGAAGTAGGCCCCAGCATAGACGATAATGCGCTAGTGCAAGGTTATGAAAGGATCAGTGATGTCCTCATATTTAGACTGTTAACTGGTCGCTGTGGTTTGAATAATGATTTACATTTATTGAATAGACACAAAGATGGGCGATGTAACATATGTAAGGTTAAAGAAACAGTTGATCACCTGATATGGGAATGTAGGGAGTGTTCCCAAGAAAGAAAGCCTCTTTATGAAGAATGTAGACAAGGGGCAGGCAAACTACAGCCCATGGGCCAGATCTAGCCCACAAACCATTTTAAGCTGACCTCCGAGCTACTGCTGGGGAGCGGGGCTGGAGCTTCCCCTGCTCCGGCACTCCAGCCGGGGCGCTGGATCTGGGGGGGGCCGCACCACCTGGCTCGGCCCTGCTCTGGTGCTCTAGCCGGGGCGCTGGGTTGGGCAGGGCCGCACCACCTGGCTCGGCCCTGCTCTGGTGCTCTAGCCGGGGCGCTGGGTTGGGCGGGGGTGCACCACGCCGCACAGCCCTGTTCTGGCGCTCTAGCCAGGGCACTGGGTTGGGCAGGGCCGCACCACCTGGCTCGGCCCTGCTCTGGTGCTCTAGCCGGGGCGCTGGGTTGGGCAGGGCCGCACCACCTGGCTCGGCCCTGCTGTGGTGCTCTAGCCGGGGCGCTGGGTTGGGCGGGGCCGCACCACCTGGCTCGGCCCTGCTCTGGCACTCCAGCCGGGGCGCTGGGTGGGTGGCGTGCACCACACGGCTCAGTCCCACTCCTGCAAGCTGTGGCATGGCCCCGCTCTGGCTCCTACGTGCTCCAATGGCCCCCTCCGGGGCTCCAATGGGAGCTGCAGGGGCAGTGCCTGCGGATGGGGCAGCGTGCAGAGCCACCTGGCCACACCTCCGCATAGGAGCTGGAGAAGGGACATGCCACTGCTTCCGGGAGATGTTTGAGGTAAGCACCGCTCGAAGCCTGCACTCCTGAGCCTCTCCCCACGCCCCAACCCCCTGCCCCAGCCCTGATCCCCCTACTGCTCTCCAAACCCCTCGATCCCAGCCTAGAGCACCCTCCTGCATCCCAAACCTCTCATCCCCAACCCCACCCCAGAGCCTGCACCCCCAACCAGAACCTGCACCCCTTCCCGCACCCCTGTCCCATCCCTGATCCCCCTCCCGCCCTCCAAACCCCTCACTCCCAGTCCAGAGCACCCTCCTACACCCCCAACTCCTCATCCCCAGCTCCACCCCAGAGCCCACACCCCCAACCAGAGCCCTCACCCCCTCCTGCACCCCAACCCCAATTTTGTGAGCATTCATGGCCCGCCATACAATTTCTATTACCCTATGTGGCCCTCAGGCCAAAAAGTTTGCCTACCCCGATGTAGACACTTAAAGGTGATACTATGAAGGGTTTAGCGGGAAAGTGGAGTAACATTAAGAAAGCTCTGCTATGCTTTTAAGGCTGTTGAGGAGGGTGAGAGTCTAGTGGCATGAATGTACAAGGAATATAGTAGTTACAGAGTCAGTAGATGAGTCTACTTCCCCATAAAGCATAATAAGAAGAGGAAGAACTAAGACACTAGTGGGATAAGGCTGCCTGTTGAGCCTGGGGACTAATTGGAGGCATGGAGCAGCTGAAGGGGAAGCTGGTTGATAGTCACAGCTAGCCTGAGGGACCAAGTACAACCCAACAAGGGGAATTGCAGGTTTCCTGTGCCAAGGAGGGAGAAGCTTTTGAGGATACCCCCCAGGTTCCTGAAGGACAGCAAGGCCAGGACTAAAATGACTGCATAAACTAACTAGTTCCTTTTCTCTCACACAACCCAGTGTAGCTCAACGGCATCACCATGAGGCAACAGAACTTCAGTAGCTTCATACAAGATTCTAACACCTGCTAATGGGGTGAATGGGTGGAAAAGCAGAAGAGCTCTGCTGCCTTGTTGCACCTCCTTCTCCAGAGCATGCTGCCCCTTGGGTTCCCCTGTGTAATTTACATCTTCTGTTGGAGCCAGAGGATCCAATCTCTTCTCTGTCTCAGGGTTTCTGGGATAAGGGCCATGAACTTCTGAAGTCCAGAACATGCTTCTAGTCTCTCCTCAAGACAAATAGCCCAGTAATGAAAGGGACACTCCTACCTCATGTCAGCCCACCAGCCACCCCACCCCTTCACTTAGAGAGAGAGGATACAGCTACAGGATTTGTGTATAAGTCCCCATGGACATAGGTGACCTAAAAGTGTTCTCCTGTCTGCAATACCTCAGCTCTGACTAAGCTCTCCTATACAGTATTGCCAACTGAAACCATTCAAAATCATATTAGCTTTAAAGTAATGAGTTTTTAACAAAATCACAAAATTTGGAGAAGGGTTATTAGCCTTCTAGTTTGTCAGCCTTTAGGGCTCACATTTTGAAGCTTTTCTCCGCAACCTTGAAGGCTAAATGTGTACCTTTTCTTTCTTTTTCAGGAAAGCCAAGATTCTCCCCTAATCCCATGCCTCCAGCAACTGGGGCTTTATGAAAAACACCAACTGTCATGAGACAGGGAATAAAATCATGAGTTGGCAACACTGCCTATATAAACCTGTGGGCACCCACCTTCTAGCTGCACGCTACGTTCTCTGGACATCCTGAGCCCCGAGATCTCAGCCAGACCACATCAACCACCATACTCATAATCAACACAATAGCAAGATTTCCTACATGAAAAAAATGCACATTAAGAGTAGCCAGTGACTCCTCTCAATGTTCTGAGTGTGTGCTTTTCTGGCTCCCTCACACTAACTTTCCCTCACTTTCAGGACACTCCTGAGTCTATGTTGATCTTTCCAAGAGCTCGGCCTCCCTCTGTTCCTCTCTCTGATGCACAGCGTCAGCCAGTGTGAACAGCTGGTGCCAGCACAACCAAGACTTCATCCTCCCAAGCGGATTTGATATAATCTTTGCCAGTACTTCTACATCTATTCATTCTCCTGTTGTTCAGCCAATGAGCTGCCTAGTCCATCCAGTGTCAAGCAACGCCCATATTGCTGGAGAAAGGGACTCACTGTCAAAACTGCTGTTGGTATTTTTCCTCTGAACCCTGCCCCCACCCCAACTAATCGGTAGCAGTTTGCTCATTTAGGGCCTGGTATGACAGTTATGCATCCCCTGTTAGAAAAGGGAACAAAAAGTCACATGATTCCTACCACCGAGCGGTAACATTTACCCTCATCAATGACCAGGAAATCCACTGGGACATCCTCTGATCCCAATTTGAATAGGACTGGGACTACCTCACTACCTGACCCGAGCAACCAGATTAAGGAGCTTCTGAATTAGCTGCTCCTGGAGCTGTTACTGCCAGGCTTGCTGCTCTTCATGGTGAGCTGGATTTGCGGCTCCTCCTAAATTGCAGCTAAGTTTGGTGGGTTGCAGTGTGGACTTATCACTGTTGTTGTTGGACTGCTTCCTATATTTGTTGCTGCAGCAGCAGGATTGCAGTCTGAGCTACTTGTTGCTGCAGTTATTCTGCTAGCCGTTTTGGGAAGGTTTCCATTTCCCCCCATGGGTATAGAGGGTTTCTGGGAACTTCTGGTACCAGATATGAATAGACTGACCCCTTATCCACTATATGGTTTGTATTGTTCCTAGGAACATCAACATGAAGATAATCAAAGAAAAAAAATCACTCACATTATAAATTTGTGCTGCCTAGGAACTTGTCTGATTGCTGAAGTTTCCCATATTATAATGGTTAGATAACTAAGGAAAACTAAAGTAAACTGTTGCCTTTGGTACTGTCTTAAACACACAGAATACAAAATTTATGGTGCTGTTCTGGAAACAATCCTAACCATACATACTCAAACTTGTTTTAAAAGGATTCCTTATTCCAAAAATAACTCCATATTCTAAAAATTGTGTTCTGTACATAATGCCCATATTAAAAGCTTAAACATATTTAATGCACTTCTGTGCTGGGCTCCCCTGTTTTAAAGGAAGTATTATGTGACTTTCAATATATTTAAAACAAATAGGCTGGTTAAAATGAAACTTTTAATGTAAAATCCTGAAATGTGATTTGTGGAATGATGATTTCAGAAATCATATGCAAGCCTGGTGTAAATGGATGTAACTCCACTGAAGTCATTGTAGCAATGGCTCAATCTGGCCCACCTGTGTAAACTCAAATTTTGATTCCTCTAATATTGCCCTGTGTCAATGTTGTGGTTTCTGTCATTTTTTACCTGCCTCTGCCCAGGGGAATCCAGGGTCATTTTTTACCTGCCTCTGCCCAGGGGAATCCAGGGTCATGAGGCACTTTGTTACCACCTGCCCTTAGCATGAAGAAACCTTGTCTGTCTGCCATGGGTCAGCTGCATCAGCCGCACTTTCCTCCCACTGTATCTCTACTGGTTAGCAACAGGCACACCCCATCCCTCAAGTCCTTTGAGCATCTCCCTGGAGCGTCCAGCCCCTGGTTCACAGGACACTTGTAGTTTTTATAGATTTGTTGCTCCCAAAGAAGCACTAAACCCCAGCTTGCCAGTTTCACCTCAGATTACTGCTCTGCTTAACACACAGCACTTAGATATGTTTATAGTGAAATCAAGTATAAGTGTATTTAACAAAGCACAGAGATTCAAGTATTAACAAGTAGAAGTACTGGGAACAAATGGTTACATATAAAATCATAACACATTCTAGAGATACTCCCATGTCTTGCTTATCCAAAATCCTAGCAGCGCTTTACAGCCAGGCTAGCTGTGATCCTCCTTTCATGAGACAAGCACACCATTAGTTTGCCTCTTACGTAAAGGATTCAGTGTGTCCCTTTGTAGTCCAACAATACCAGAATAATCATAGAATCATAGAACTGGAAGGAACCTCAAGAGGTCATCTAGTCCAGTCCCCTGCACTCGTGGCAGAACTAATTATCTAGACCAGGGGTAGGCAACCTATGGCACGCGTGCCAAAGGCGGCACACAAGCTGATTTGCAGTGGCACTCATGAAGCTTCTTAAACATTTTTAAAACCTTATTTACTTTACATACAACAATAGTTCAGTTATATATTCTAGACTTATAGAAAGAGACCTTCTAAAAACGTTAATGTATTACTGGCACACGAAACCTTAAATCAGAGTGAATAAATGAAGACTCGGCACACCACTTCTGAAAGGTTGCCGACCACTGATCTAGACCATTCCTGACAGGTGTTTGTCTAACCTGCTCTTAAAAATCTCCAATGATGGAGATTCCACAACCTCCCTAGGCAATTTATTCCAGTGCTTAACCACCCTGACAGTTAGGAAGTTTTTCCTAATGTCCAACCTAAACCTCCCGTGCTGCAATTTAAGCCCATTGTTTCTTGTCCTATCCTCAGAGGTTAAGAAAAACAATTTTTCTTCCTCCTCCTTGTAACAACCTTTACATACTTGAAAACTGTTATCATGTCCCCTCTCAGTCTTCTCTTTTCCAGACTAAACAAACCCAGTTTTTTCAATCTTCCCTCACAGGTCATGTTTTCTAGACCTTTAATCATTTTTGTTGCTCTTCTCTGGACTTTCTTCAATTTGTCCACATCTTTCCTGAAATGTGATGCCCAGAACTGGGCACAACACTCCACTTGAGGCCTAATCAGCACAGAGCAGTGGAGAAGAATTACTTCTTGTGTCTTGCTTACAGCACTCTTGTTATACATCCCAGAATGATGTTCGCTTTTTTTGCAACAGTGTTACACTGTTGACTCATATTTAGCTTGTGGTCCACTATGACCCCCAGATCCCTTTCAGCGGTACTCCTTCTTAGGCAGCCATTTCCCAATTTTGTACGTGTGCAACTGATTGTTCCTTTCTAAATGGAGTACTTTGCATTTGTCCTTATTGAATTTCATCCTATTTACTTCAGACCATTTCTCCAGTTTGTCCAGATCATTTTGAATTTTAATCCTATCCTCCAAAGCACTTGCAATCCCTCCCAGCTTGGTATCATCCACAAACTTTATAAGTGTACTCTGTATGCCATTATCTAAATAATTGATGAAGATATTGGACAGAACCAGACCCAGAACTGATCCCTGCGGGACCCCACTCGTTATGCCCTTCCAGCATGACTGTGAACCACTGATAACTACCCTCTGGGAATGGTTTTCCAACCAGTATTGCACCCACCTTATAGTAGTTCCATCTAGGTTGCATTTCCCTAGTTTGTTTATGAGAAGGTCATGCAAGACAGTATCAAAAGCTTTACTAAAGTCAAGATATACCACGTCTACCACTTCCCCACATCCACAAGGCTTGTTACCCTGTCAAAGAAAGCTATTAGGTTGGTTTGACATGATTTTTTTTTGACAAATCCTTAATCTTTATTCATAACCAGGACACTGCCCTGCTATTTGTTTCTTCCTGCAGATTTCCTGTTTAGTAGATTTTGCAATCTCTTAATTAGCACCTGACCCAGTATGCACATAGGCATACAAGACACAAGTGGCCAGACATGGAGCTAGGTGTGTGTTACTTTAGAAACTATCCTTTCAGGCAGGAGATACGTCACCTCCTGGTGACCTGCCTTAACTCTAGACCATAAGAACATTATTTTCAGGATAGATATATTAAATATTATCCATTCATACATTTTGAAATGATGATGACCACCAGTAGGCTAGTGGCTCTTAGTAGCAATCTCGCATGCCACCCTTTGGTGAACTATTATGTATATATATCAGTCCCTGGGGATCCCTGTAAAACCCTATGTACCCCCTGTGTCCTCTGCCAGTTGGCACCAAGAGGTCCCTGGGTCACACTCTAATATTGCAACCTGTGTCAATTTTATTGATTGACACTTTTTTTACCTACTTGTGTCTCCATTTTTGGAGTTGCCTTTAGAGAGAAGAAGGGTGCCCAGTTACAAAGGATGGCCTTTTGATTACGGTGCGGGACTAGAACTCTGAAGATCTGGCTTCAGTTCCACCAGCCTTCCTGAGAGAGCTTAGCCCAGGGCCGGCTCCAGGCACCAGCTTAACAAGCAGGTGCTTGGGGCGGCCACTCGGGAGAGGGGCGGCATGTCCAGGTATTCGGCAGCAATTCGGCAGAGGGTCCCTCATGCCCACTCGGAGCGAAGGACCTCCCGCCGAATTGCCGCCGCAGATTGCGATCGCGGCTTTTTTTTTTTTGGTTTTTGGCTGCCTGGGGCGGCAAAAACCCTGGAGCCGTCGCTGGGTTAGCCAAGTCCATATAAATAAAACTCTGTGCCTTAGTTTCCCCATCTGTAAAAAGGGGGATAATATTCCTTGCCTTGTCTATTTGGACCCTGATTCAGCAAAGTATTTAAGCACATGCTTAACTTNTCGCTGGGTTAGCCAAGTCCATATAAATAAAACTCTGTGCCTTAGTTTCCCCATCTGTAAAAAGGGGGATAATATTCCTTGCCTTGTCTATTTGGACCCTGATTCAGCAAAGTATTTAAGCACATGCTTAACTTTAAACACATGAGCATGTGCTTAAGTGCCTTGCTCAATCAGTCCCTTAGATTGTCAACACTCGGGGGCAGGCATTCACGCTTATTTTGGTTTTGTACAGCAGCTAATATAATGGGGATTCGATTTCAGATAGGGATTCTAGGCACAGCTATAATGTGAATAAATAATAAATAATAATAAAGCACCAAACATGCTACTTTATTTTCCAAGTCCATACTTCTAAGATATTGTCATAGCTCATGCCCAGTTAGTGTGAATTCAGTAAATACCATCAACAGATATGTTCCTTGTAGGGAAGGACTTAAAAAATGTATAGGATTCTGCAAGTTGGAGCCATTGGGAAAGCCTTTTTTCATTTTCTCAATTTTAACAAAAAAGTTTTCACAGAACTGTGTTTTGTAAATATTGAGTTATGCTATTATCTTTGTAAGCATAAGTTGTGTGTTAATATACAAAATACAGATGTGTGGCTATAAAGTTATTCATGGATATTTTAAGTGTTTGCAGGATCAATGCCTAAATGTAAAAATTAACACTGATGCAGTGTTAGCAGTGAAAAAACAGGAATTCAGTAGATAAGACTGCTCCCACAATACTCACCTACATCTTATATATTTTATGGTACATACTAAGAACAAACAATCCATACTTTCAGGCCATTGTCACAATTCATGCTCAGTTCGTTGGGCCATAAGATTTTAAATTAACAAGGAAAACAGAAATAAAAAATACTATGCATGTACAATGTGCCTGAGGGCTGGTCTACACTGAAAAGCTAGGTCACCCCAGCTGCAGCGCTCAGGGGTGTGAAAAATCCACATGACAGTTAAATTGACCTAACCTCCAGTGTAAACAGTGCTGGACCAGCACAGGAGTTCTTCAGTAAACCTAACTACCACATCTCAGAGAAGTGGATTAACTAAAGTGATGGGAAAACCCCTTCTGTTGCTTACCGTGAAGCGCTAGAGTGCTGCTGTAGCATTTTAAGTGTAGACATAGCCTGAGTTAACAGTGTTGAAGTAAGCTTAGCTTTTGGGATTTTCTGACTTTGGAGTGCTTGATTTCTCAACCTTTGGATCGAAAGTAGAGATTTCCTTTTAAAAAAAAGGAAAGAAAGAATAAATTCCAGAGCTACTTCGTTTGCAGAGTTTAGAAGCACCTTTGACTTCCTCAGCACAGTTGGTAAGTCTCCCTGACCTGGAGGAATGTGACTTGGGGCACCATTGACCGAGATCTTCTTAACAGAGGCAATTCTTAATTGAGGCTTTCTTAATAACCCAGTCCTTTAGCCATCAGCTTCTATCTTGCAGAGCACAGTATGCACTAGCTAGCTAGATGACAGACCAAAATTATCAGATCTGATCTACCCTTCAACTGAAGGACTGCAAACTGAATCAACTACTGAGTCTACAGTAGAATTCACTCTTGTAAAGAGAGCTCATGCAATGTTTTCTGCATCACTCAGGCCACACATTGACCTGTTTCCCCATTTCTGAAACCAATAAGGAGACCAGACAGCAAGTGTGAAAAGTGTGGGGGGTAATAGGAGCCTATATAAGAAAAAGACCCCAAAATTGGGACTGTCCCAATAAAATCGGGACATCTGGTCACTCTAGAAACCAGCGGCACCTCTCTGCCAAGCAGTATCAGATGATATGCTTAGCAGGTCAGTTTACCAGTGGAGAAGAAATTAGTGATGAGAAGTTTGGCTATATTTTAAGTATAATTTGCTTTTATACAAACACACACACACACACACACACTACTGAAATGAAATGGTCAAACAGCATACAAACTATTCTTTCTTTCAGGAATCTCAGCCCAGCACCAATGCCGAGGGAGAAACACTGCCTCTAATCAGAACCCAAGGCAAGGAGCAAACTCTCCTGCCATTTACACAGCTCCCTCTACCCAAAACCTTGCATAAGCAAAAACTATCATCGCCATATACATTTCTTCCAAGACTAAAAATTTGCTCATATGCTATGAAAAAGAACATGAAAGACTGAGTGCAATTGTGGTGTCTGGTGCTGCCTGTCATAACAGACACCGTCCTCAGTCAGGATCCCATTCCCTTCCCACTATATGAACAAATAGCCAAAGTATTATTGAACCTGACTGGTTCTGTATACTCGTAACAGTCATATACTGCACTGAAACTACAATGGGTTCATACTTTAGGATGGGCAGTTAACATACTCCATGCAGTCACTTCTGGTAAAGCTAGCCACAGTTTGCCCCTGTTTCGTTGTGAATCCCAAATTAAAATAATATTCGATTTGCCTGCCCCGCTTCTCAGATTATCATCGTGGGAAGCAATAAATACATAACTAAATAAACAAACCCCAACCTTAACAGAGCCATACTGTAGATTGTACTAGATACTCCTGAACGTGTTTAAAAATACTAATTCAGGTACCAGGTGACCTTAAGTGCAGCTTTATACTGAAAAGTCACTCTTCAAATATGGCATTCTGGGATTCCATTTTCATTGGGTCAAATTCTGCCCTTAGTTACACAAGTGTGTATCTAGAGGAACTTTATTGATTTCAAATGAATTATTCCAGGTTTAAATCAAGGCAACTGAGAGAAGAATTTGGCCTCTTGCCTCTCAGTGATTTTTATCTGAAATGGGCCTGGTTGACAAGATTGTTGTTTATAAACTGTTAATCCTGCCAACTCAGCCTGGGAGCTGAAAGTCAAGCCTTGTCTTCTTGAACTTTGTCACTAGTAGTAGAGGTTACACAGATCAACACAGATCCTAAATTATACCTGTATAAGCCCATTGTCTTTAAATTATACCCTCAGTAAAGCCTGTGACACCCTGCTAATTTCTCTGGAGTTGCACAGGTGTACATGATTTGATTTTAGTGAACAATTTTGCTTGTATGATGCACCAAGAATTAAAAGAATCCATTTTATTCTCTCTTTCCAGATCATTTGGTTTCCACAGTTATCCGTACACCTCCATTGCTGTCAGCACAAGGCAGGTAGGTGTGTGTGACAATTTGCTTCTCTTCAATTGACAGTAGTCTGTTCAAATTAAAAACAGGTTAGAGTTCCAGAAGTGCTTAGCCTAGATGCTCTCAATATTCCCACAACACCAAGTTTCCTCCCAGTATTTCCCAAACTGATGGTTTGGTCTGTGGGCCAAATTCTCTCTATGTGGTGCAAAGTAAACCTAAAGAGGTCAGAGATTACTACTGGGAAATCCTCATGTCTGGAGAATCTCTACAAGTGTGAAGCAGAATGCTGTTTTGACTTCAGTGGGAGCAGATATTGTTAAACAAATGTTTGGATACTTATCCAAGCTCTCTGGACCTAGTGAGGTCCCCATCAGGTCTTGTGTCCCTGTTTCATCACACAAACCAAACAGCCCACCAAGCCTTTCCCTCACACACCTTCACATGACACCCCATCACACCTACCTTATGTTGTCTTTGTTAAGCGCCAACATTGTACTCCATGTCATCTCCTGTACAGAAGGACTGGGGACCTGCTATTGTCTATAGCAATTTTGGCAGATGGCAGCCTGCTACTCCTTAAAGGTCTTTGTGGCAGGGACCCTCACCCTGAAGTGCCATTTGGCAGTCCTGTGCAGCATCACCATTAGTCTCTGCCTCAGTTTCTCATAAAGGGCTTTCAATAATTTCAGTGAGGCTTATGTATATTGAACAGGTGGAACATAATGTAGATAGGCCTCCACCCCAGCAGGATGGGGAGAGGGCTGAGTTAATCTTAGTTCATCAATCCCACTTATATCTAGGCCCCATACTAATAAGGCTCTCTTGACTCAGAACCTTCTTCTGAAAACAGGGTCTTTTGTCACCAACAGGAGAAGGGTCTCTCCTCTTGGTTCAAGGTCCCCATAGAGGTCAAACCAGGACGACCCTTCATCAGAACAGCATATAATTCCTCTGATCTGGGACTTCTGCTGCTTTCTGGTGAAGTCCTTCCATGGGGTGAGGTTTTGCTGATTTGTCACTCATAGCGCCTCCCTTTCAGACCCAGGAACATTCTTCCTTGGTTTCCCTTTCTCTTGAGCCCCCTCACCAGGTCCCCCCTGAGAACCCTCCCTTTGGGAGCTTTGTCTGTCTGGGGGCTGTTCCTCATGCAGGTGCTTCCCTGTTTAATTAACTGCCTCCCAGTTACTCAGTGAGTTAATTAGTCCCAACTGAGTTGCCGCATTTGCCCTTGTGGAGCCTGTCAGAGGTAGGGTGAGCACTATATCCATAATCTAATCTAGGGGATTAGGACAATAAGCACCCACCATCATTGCAGTTGGGAATATCACACAGCTGTCATCTGCTGTTGCCTCTGTCAGTGCCCTGGGGCAGAGGCAACAGCATTAGCTCTAGTGAGTGGTTGCTAGTGTAACACTAAGACTCAAGCCCCTTAAAAAATAAGGATGCAAATCTGTAACCTTTATTTACATGAACAATCCCTAATCACAAATATTTCCACTGATGTCCACAGGATTTATACATGTGATCACAAATTACTCATGTTAGAGACATGGTGTGAGAGGCAGGAGGTATGGTTCTGTACTGACTCGCTGTGTGACCTTGAGCAAGTCACGTCACCTTTGTGTGCCTGTTTCCCTTCTTGTCTACTTAGAGTATAAGCTCTTCAGGGCAGGAACTCTTCTCTCACTATGTGTTTATACAATGTCTAGTGCAAAGGGGCCCTGGTTTTAGTTGGGGCCCTGTAAACACTACTGTGATGCAAATTATGATGTAAGCAAAGATTACCAGGCTAGACCCTAAAAGGGAAGTTAGTAATTTTCTCATTCTCTCAGAGAGAGCACACAAGATACAGCCTCTCCTTCTGAAGAAACATATTAAAATGGCTTCTGCTGACCCTCCTCAGTATATCAGATAGGCTCAGCCAATCAGGGAGCCAAAGGAACCAATGTAATTGTAACTATGTTATTTCCACATATGTGCACAAACTCAGTGTACAACTGTCTCCTGAATTACACGTAAATTGTAAATTTATGTGGCTTAATTCCTTGAACAGCATCAGCCTAATTAATTCCACCTTATAGGAAAACCTTGTGCTTCTCAAATGTGCTGAGTTTTGTTAAGCCAAAGGAAATGCATTACTCTAGAACATCATTTCAGGTCCCATGTTTATTTTTCTGAGCCCACATACAAGCATATTGTACCAAAAAATTATTAGCATACTGCTGTGCATCAGCTGTGTGACATACAGAGAAAAAACAGTATATGAAAACCAAAGGAGGAGAGCATCCAACTTACAAAATGGTCAAAGGGAGCAGTACTAAGCACTGCTGGAAAGAAACAGGGCTAAAAGGCAAGCAACTTTACAAATACAAGGTGAAATTCACCCCTGTGCATAGGGCCCTCAAAAGGTCAATGCACACTTAAATCCCACAGCAACCGTATGTTGAGGTCTTAAGTGATGTGATGGGTCTTTTATTGGCCCTCTGCACAGGAGTGAATTTCACCCACGAAGAAGAGCACTCTAGAGCAGTGAGAATGAGTAGCCTATCACATAGTTAATTATAAGGTTAACAAAACCTACTTAGTATTAGTTTTAGTGACAGACATATGCTCTAACTAGCAACCTGAACTTTCCTGAATAGTGTTATCCATAAAGTGTTCATTCATTCAGATATATTTCCCTGCTACTCAGTGGTGTTCATGTTAATGTGAAGTGTTGTTTTAACTCTGCCCTCTGGTAGACAATCCCAAGTTATATAGGCCCCTATATATTTACTATAGAAACTATGTCATTCAATAAATATTCCAGGTTTGAGAACAGTTTGAAATCACATGGCAAATAAATTGTGTCACACCATTTTTAACCACACTAGCTACCCTGAGGAGGATACTCCCTTTTTTGTCTCAGACCGAGGGCAGAAATGTGTAATTTGTGAGAGTTTCAATGACAGTTCAACTGGATTCCCAAAGTGCAGCCCTAGCAGAGCACTGACATCTGGTGGTCATTTCAGGTCTTCCCAGCAGTACATGTTGCTGTTGGCAAGCAATGAATGTGTGTAATCTCAAGTGCACAAAAGATCAAGGATAACAGGGAGTGAAACTATATAGCCTGACCAATCATTAGTCTTCATCATAGATATACATACAAATTGGTAGTGTGGGCTGGACACTTGTGCTAACAGAAAGCATTTCTCTAGGAAGACAACTTTATGGATTTAAAAAGCAGGGAAAGGTGGTGAAATTCATTCTGCATAGTCCATATTTAAATCATGTTAATTTTAGAATGACTTGAACAGATATTTTAATGTTACACTTTCAAACTCTTCAGAAATATGATATGCTACTGAAGCAACTAGTGAGGCATATTATTTTGTGGAATTTTCCAGATACAAAGTAAATATAGATGTGCTGCAATACACAAACAACAAAGCAAGAGTCAATTAAAGCTAACAAAACATTAACGGTGTTAGTGGATTAAATTTACTCTAGAGATATTAAGTTTTTGTAAACAGAGCACATTCAATTTATCAAGATGTCCAAAACAATTGGGTCATTAAAAGGAATTATATGAAACTGTCTTTTACCATCAACAGATAGACAAACAAACAAAAAGCACTGTTTCCTATGTATGAATATTTCTTACTAATGAAAAGAAGCAGTAAGATTTAGGCCATCTTTTGTTAAATATTTAACACTCTGTTAAATTATAACCAGCAATGTTCAACAAACAAATTATCCCTTTCAACATCTGCTTGACACCAAAACTATCCAGGTAAAATCCATATCTGCTCATTTCAAATGACCATTAGACATTACTAGAGATAGATGAACTAAAGTTTGTGGGCATTGGGATATAGGAGTTTGATTCAGGCCAATTACTACAGATTTTACAGGCCCATTTCAGTAACATTTTGTCTACTAGTTACTGATAGACAAACTTCAAAAACTTCAGACATGTTTTGGTTCAGATATAAATCCAAAATGCTTGAAACATTCTGGGTCTTCACAAATGAGCTAGAAATCTTGCTAGGTCAGACTTTTGGTAGTTTGTGCTTCCTGTCAGGCCACTGACTGACACACGAACAAAATCTGGCCTCAGATAAGTGCACAACTGCCACTAGAATGATTAATTGGATTCAGGTTGAACAATACATCCATCAGTAGCCATTGACTGGTGGATTGCATTAAAGCATCTGTGTTATTTACACTGTTTCTTCAAATCCAAACTCTAACTTTATGAAAGAAACTGCAATACAAATTTCCTATTCCCAGGTTGTACAAACAATTTTCACTCATTTTCACCAAGTTGTAACCTCTCAGTAAATAAGTAGACCATGCTGGAGAATTACCCACTTTGAATCTTTATGTTAGCCAATCAAACTTGACAGATGGCTGACTCTTTTCCACTAATAAAAATAAACAAAAATGAAGCTATCCTCAGAAAATCTTACTCATATAAAAAGCTATTTTTAATGGATAAGATATTTTCCAATAGGCTGTGGCACTTATGGGCAATATTTTCACACAGAGGCACATGCAATCACTTACGTACAATTACACCCACCTAATTTGTAGGCAAAAATATCCAAGATATGTAGGCAAATTGGTTATTTGAGTGCACACAGGCCAAGTTAGGTGCCTGAATCTCAATGGGAGATGAGAGCCTACCTGCTAGTTTTCCCTTTGAAAAATCTCCTATGTCTTCCCAAATTAGCTGATTTTCACACACACACTTCAGGTATCTTCGCAAATAAATGAAACTCATGCTATATGAAAACCTATGGCAGTTGATCTCGGTGAAATTCTCTCCCATGCAAAGGTCAGACACAAGGCCTGTGGGCCACTTAAGTCCCACTTAAATCCTATTTTCAGGGCTCAAGTGGACCCTAGGACTTGTGCTGGTCTTCTGCACACTGAAGAATTTCACCCACAGTGAGCACCTGTTGCATTGCTGCATGAATACCTATTGAATAAAAGTTCTAAAATTACATCAGTCATTTGGTAAAAGAGACAGAAACAATGATTCTTCTAACAAAGCATTGCCACAGGATCTACAGCGCCTCATTTGAAAAGAACCTATTTTATTTTCTTTATTGTCCCCTCAACGTTTATTATCCACAAGTATCTCAGCTTTTCCAATACATGTATGCAATTGTAGGAGACTATTATTCTGTGACAATGTTCTGCTCCATGAATCTTTCATATATGTTTATCTTGGAGATTTTCCTGGGGGTTAGAGGTGTCCCCCACCCACAATCAGGCAAATTAGAGTCTACAAATAAGGTTGTCTTGTTCTAATTGATAACATCATGTTGACAAATCTCTTCCGAAGACAAGTGAAAGCAAAATAACCCATTCCTGCTAGCAAGCCAACCAACATGGTTGTGCCAAGAAATCTTGGTGCCCTTTTCTTGGCCACCCGGAACGCAGTTGGCAGAACTGCTGAGATTAATATGTTGTTGACATGTCCTAAAACTTTGTTAAATGTTTTTCTCTTCAAGACACGTTCATAATAGGCTTCCAAGTTGGGTCGTTTTCCATTTCCCCAGTTTCTTCTTGCAAACCCCAGAAACTTCAGGCGATGTAATGTAACAGCAAGCGATACATCTGCCAAACTAAAGAATTCGCCACACAGCCAAGGCTGCTGTCCATCTTCTAATCAGAAATAAACACACAGAATTAGGAGCTAACATGTGTAAGGTTGCCTGGTCTATTACGTGTATGTTTACTGCTAGTACATAAACAGATTCATAAACAACAGTAGTACTTTGAAAGTTAAAAATCTAATTTTAACAACTAACTTCCTTCTCCAACCCTTCCATAATCTATACAGTGCTGCAAAGCCCACCTCCCAGTTGCCCAGTAAGATCCACACTTCAGTTTTGTGCTTTAAGACCCAGTTTTTGCTCCCAATTAAATTTTCTCAAGACTAAATTAATTCAGTAGAGGTGAAGGGAAGCAAGGGAGCTCAGCTTTCATCTTTTCTGAACTCTAGCAAGGGCTACAGATTCCCCTAGTAAAGGCCTGAGAGTGTCATCTTGTTTGTGTCATTCTATTTAAAAAAACTCAAATAGGAGCTGCTTACATCTGATGAAAATTTTCCAAGCAAAAGAAAATTAATCTGTTGATCTGGCCATTAGAGGAGCTCTGCATTGACCCATAGCCTACCCAGAACTTTTAAGATGTGACTGTAATTCTTTCCGGATTGCCAATTTAACTACAAGTCCCCTAATTGCCCTCCTATGGCCCAGTCAGCAAGTTACGTTCTGCTTAGATCTCAAGTGGAAACGCTCAAGTGGAAATACAGTGCTCTCTGCTGTATTTTTCAAATCAAAATAAGTATATGATCTCTGAGCCAGGGAGATCTGTGGTTATATCTAGAAGGCTGGGGAGAGAGACCTGTGCAGGGAGGGAATCAGTTCTGTGCAGCTGAAGAGAGATATGGAAGTTAATCCTTACAAAAGGAGAATAAAGGGGAAGATCTAAGCAGCTAACTGTGTGAGCAGAAGACTTGTGTGAGGAAGAAGACTAGGAGGGAGGGAGAGATTGGAGTAGTAAAAGGAAGGAATAGAAGGTCAGGGACAGATTGAGAGGTGACTTCATTGTGGTATATAAGTACATTTACTGGAAGAAAATACCCAGTACTACAGGGCTCTTTAATTTAGTAGTAAAAGAAATAACAAGAACCAGTGGCTAGAAGTTAAAAGACAGACAAATTCAAATTAGAAATAATGCACTTTTTTTTTAAACAGTGAGGATGATTATCTATTGGAACTACCAAGGGAAGTGGTGATTCTCTGTCTCTTGAAATCTTCAGATCAAAACTGGATGCCTGTATGCTTTATTTAAACACAAGTTGTTGGGCTCCATACAGGGTAACTGCATGAAATTCTATGGCTTGTGTTACACAGGAAGTCTGACTAGATGATCCAATGGTCCCTTCTGGCCTTAAAATCTATGAATCTATAGCTGGAAAGTCAGAGAGATAGAATAAACAGGTAGAAAAGGAGATTGAAAACATGAAAGGGATTAAAAGAAGAAGAAGAAAGAAAAACAATTCAGTAAAAGCTGTGTTATCTGGCACTTTACCAACTGGAAAGCTCTAGAAACCAGCATTTCTGATAGGGTTGCCAGGTGTCCAGATCCGGGTGGCGCTCACCTTGGGCGGCTCCCTGCAAGCGGCGACATGTCTCTGCTACTCCTAGGCGGAGGCGTGGCCAGGCAGCTCTGCGTGCTGCCCCTGCCTTGCCCTGAGCGCTGGCTCCACAACTCACATTGGTAAGTATAATTCTTAGTTAACCAGAATTTTTGACTAGCCGGCACCCTTCATTCCCCATAACAAAGCTTTTACTGTATATTGAAAATGGGCTTTATAATTCTGCATGTTAATCTTTATTTTTGTTTAGGATTCTGACTAATAGTGAGAAGTGAAACCCAAACTGTTTGGAGGTTTGGTTCAGATGGGCACCCAAACATTTGAGCTTATTCTTATCTTACTGAAAGTAACATACATTGTGAAATGGAAATGAACTAATTACTTCAGTAAAGAAAACTCTATAAAAGTCTCATGAGAACACACTTTACCATGTGTGTTGTGGTTTTACCTGCTTCAGGCTGGGCTGGAAAATACTTAGAACCAGCCTTCTAATTCAATTTTCGAATGACCCCTTCCAATCCCAGCTGGAGCCAGGATGTGAGGAAGAGAGCATGAGAATGAAAGAACTGTGAGAATTGAGAAAACCTGTTTGTGTGGTATCTATGGCCTAACCAAAGCAAGAACTAGACATCTCATACGAAAGCCTGTTATCATGAGATTTTTCTGCTCTATCTGTAGACTCAAGAGGTTTGGATAGCTTAGATGAAGTTCAGAAAAGCATCTGTTTAGTCAGAAGTCTGACATTCAGCCAAACGCCGCCTCCCTTCCCCTGGTATACTCTTGTCAAATCTCAAACTAAGTGATGTCATGCCAGGGCACTGTTTGGAAGATCTCTATGAGAAAACAAAGTACCTCACGAAGGAAGTAGTGTTGGTACATCTAATTTGTTCACTGAAGTGTTATCATCTGATCACTAGAGCTGCTATTCATGATGTGTGTTGGGGGGGGGAGTTTGGAGAAAGAGGAAATTGGAAGTGAATCTCAAGAAAGAAAAACCATGAGAAACACTCATAAAAATGTTTAAATGTTGGTTAAATCCACTCAGCACTAGAATGAGATTAAGATTTCTAAATTCAGTTTTTTAACCAATTTGGGTAACTCTTCAACAAGGAGTCCAGAAAGTTCTAGGCTTGATTATTGTTTACAAATGCAAGAAACTCTAGAGTATCTGGATGAAATTCCAGATGGTATAGATGAATCCTCAAGGGTTTGGTAATGGAGTGAAATTCTTTGCTGGTGTAATTCCACTGGCATTGTGGCAGTAAAGAATTAGACCAAAAGATTTATTCACTACTGTATCATTCATTGGTTTTAATCCAGCCTGTATTGATAGGGACTGTATTGATGTTACCATCTGACATCTGGTTTGCTATGTGAAGTGAGTTAGTTGTCTGAGTTCTGTTCTCAGTGAGTAGGAGTTCACTTAGGCCTGGTCTACACTACGATGTTAGTTCGAATTTAGCAGCGTTATACCGAATTAACCTTGTACCCGTCCACACAACGAGGCCATTTAATTCGACTTAAAGGGCTCTTAAAATCGGTTTCTGTACTCCTCTCCGACGAGGGGAGTAGCGCTAAATTCGAACTTGCTGGTTCGAAGTAGGGTTAGTGTGGACGGAATTCGAAGGTATTGGCCTCCGGGAGGTATCCCACAGTGCACCATTGTGACCGCTCTGGACAGCAATCGAAACTCGGATGCTCTGGGCAGTTGGACAGGAAAAGCCCCGCGAACTTTTGAATTTCATTTCCTGTCTGCCCAGCCTGGTGAGCACAGGTGACCACACAGAGCTGAGCAGCACAGGTAGCGATGCAGGCCGACAACCGCAAACGAGCACCAGCATGGACCACACGCGAGATACTGGATCTGATCGCCATATGGGGAGAGGATTCAGTGCTCGCAGAACTGCGTTCCAAGAGACGGAATGCAAAGATCTTTGACAAGATCTCCAAGGGGATGATGGAGAGAGGCCACAATCGGGACTCCATTCAGTGCCGTATAAAGGTGAAGGAGCTCCGACAGGCCTATCAGAAGACGAAGGAGGCCAACGGACGGTCCGGGGCAGAGCCGCAGACATGCCGCTTTTACGATGAGCTGCATGCAATTCTCGGAGGGGCCGCCACCACTACCCCACCCCTGAGCGTGGACTCCGAGGAGGGGTTAATGTCTTCGTTGCATGACGAATCTGCGGACGGGGAAGAGGAGGAGGAGGAGGACGACGAACTTGTGGAGAGCACACAGCGCTCCATTCTCCCCGACAGCCAGGAGCTCTTTCTGACCCTGACAGAGGTGCCCTCCGAACCCTCCCAAGGCGGCATCGCAGACCCCCTGGAAGGGACCTCTGGTGAGTGAACCTTTTCAAATATCTCAAACATGGTTTAAAACAAGTATTTGTTTAATGATTAATTTGCCCTGGGGACTTGGGATGCATTCGCGGCCAGTACAGCTACTGGAAAAGTCTGTTAACGTGTCTGGGGATGGAGTTGAAATCCTCCAGGGACATCTCCATGAAACTCTCCTGGAGGTACTCCAAAAGCTTTTCCAGAAGGTTTCTGGGCAGGGCAGCCTTATTCCGTCCTCCATGGTAGGACACTTGACCGCGCCATGCTAGCAGCAAGTAATCCGGTATCATTGCTTGACAAAGCTTGGCAGCGTATGGTCCCGGTGTTTGCTGGCATTCAAGCAACATCCGCTCTTTATCTTGCTGTGTTATCCTCAGGAGAGTGATATCGTTCAGGGTAACCTGTTTGAGATATGGGAATGTAATTAGGGGGACAGAGGTGGCCCCGTTCCTACTGGGCTGTTTGCCTGTAGCTGAAAAGAAATCTTTCCC
>QXTE01000038.1:85190-305589 GCA_003942145.1 Platysternon megacephalum | reverse complement strand
TCCCCAAGTCCCGTAGCCTCCTCACCCCGACGTGTAAGAACGCGGGGGGGGAAGCTCCGTGCAACCTGCCAGTCCACCCCATTAGAGAGCCCGAGCAAAAGGCTCTCATTATTTTGAATGTTGTTCCTGCCCTGTTCCTTCACTCCTACCCTCCTCCCAAACCCCACCCGGACTACCTGGTTATTTCTCTCCCTATGTTCATTACCCCCCGTTAATAAAAAGTTCTTGATTTGTAATTTGAAAACGACACTGACTTTATTTTTTTTTAAATAAAACTGGGATCGAAGGGGGAAGGGGGAAGGGTGGGTTGCTTACAGGGAATGAGTGAATCAAGTGGGCGGGTTTTCAACAGGGACAAACAAACATAACTTTCACACAGGAGCCTGGGCAGCACTGAAACTTGTTTTCAGAGCTTCTCTGATGCGCACCGCTTCCTGGTGTGCTCTTCTAATCGCCCTGGTGTCTGGCTGCGCGTAATCAGCGGCCAGGCGGTTTGCCTCAGCCTCCCACCCCGCCATAAAGGTCTCCCCCTTGCTCTCACAGAGATTGTGGAGCACACAGCAAGCTGCAATAGCAATGGGGATGTTGGTTTGGCTGAGGTCCGAGCGAGTCAGTAACGAGCGCCAGCGACCTTTTAAACGTCCAAAGGCACACTCTACCACCATCCTGCACTTGCTCAGCCTGTAGTTGAACCGCTCCTGAGTACTGTCCAGGCTGCCTGTGTATGGCTTCATGAGCCACGGCATTAAGGGGTAGGCTGGGTCCCCAAGGATAACGATGGGCATCTCAACATCCCCAATGGTAATTTTCCGGTCTGGAAAGTAAATCCCTTGTTGCAGCCGTTTAAACAGACTAGTGTTCCTGAAGACGCGGGCGTCATGAACCCTTCCCGGCCATCCCACGTTGATGTTGGTGAAACGTCCCTTGTGATCCACCATTGCTTGCAGCACCATAGAAAAGTACCCCTTGCGGTTTATGTACTGGCTGCCCTGGTGCTCCGGTGCCAAGATCGGGATATGGGTTCCATCTATCGCCCCACCACAGTTAGGGAATCCCATTGCAGCAAAGCCATCCACAATGAGCTGCACATCTCCCAGCGTCACTACCTTTTTTAGCAGCAGCTCAACGATTGCTTTGGCTACTTGCATGACAGCAGCCCCCACGGTAGATTTTCCCACTCCGAACTGATTACCGACTGACCGGTAGCTGTCCGGTGTTGCAAGCTTCCACAGGGCTATCGCCACTCGCTTCTCAACTGTGAGGGCTGCTCTCATCTTGGTGTTCTGGCGCGTCAGGGCAGGGGAAAGCAAGTCACAAAGTTCCAGGAAAGTGCCCTTACGCATGCGAAAGTTTCGCAGCCACTGGGAATCGTCCCACACCTGCAGCACTATGCGGTCCCACCAGTCAGTGCTTGTTTCCCGGGCCCAGAATCGGCGTTCCACAGCAAGAAGCTGCCCCATTGCCAACATGATCTCCAAAGCGCCGGGGCCCGTGGCGCGAGACAATTCTGTGTCCATGTCCATGTCCGCATCACTCTCGTCGCCGCGCTGCCGTAGCCGCCTCCTCCTCGCCTGGCTTTTCTGGTCCTGGTTGAGCATAAACTGCACTATAATGCGCGTGGTGTTTACAATGTTCATGACTGCAAACTTGAGCTGAGCGGGATCCATCCTTGCCGAGGTACGGCGTCCGCTCAGTTCAACAAGGAAAAAAGGCGCGAAATGGTTGTCTTCCGTTGTTTTCACGTAGGGAGGGGGAGGATGTTCCCAGAACCGCCCGCGACAATGTTTTTTGTCCCATCAGGCATTGGGATATCGACCCAGAATTCCAATGGGCGGGGGGGACTGCGGGAACTCTGGGATAGCTACCCACAGTGCAACGCTCTGGAATTCGACGCTAGTCTTTTCTGCATGGACGCGCACCGCCGAATTAATCCGCTTACTGTGGCCGCGTACCATCGAATTTAAAAAATCGGTTTCATAAAATCGAATTCCGTAAATTCGGACTAATCCTGTAGTGTAGACGTACCCTTACATAACACAGTTAATACCAACTGGCATCCTTATTGGTAGTCTCAGTAGAAGGGTGAAGGATTGAGGGCTTGATCCAGCTCCCAGTAAAGTCAGAGGAGAGGCTCCCATTTATTTCTGTGGGAGCTGGATCAGACTCTGGATGACTATAGAGAATGAGCTTTCTTTATAAAGGATCGGCTAAGGTTAGGACATAGTGGCAGGAAAGTGTGAGGGAACTTGCAGTGCACTGCTCTGCAGTGTTTTAATCTCCAGGACTGTCAGTTCTGTACCTATCTCCATCACTATGGTTTAAATTCAGCATGGTATTTAAGCATGTGCCTAACTTAAACATGTCAGTAGTCCTCATGTGCTTAAAGTTAGTCATGAACTTGTTATGTTGAATTGGGACCTCAAGCAATTTAAGAAATGTTTTTTTTTAAAAGCGGTATGGAATGTTGTGGCTAATTCTCTACACATCATGCTGAAAATGTGTGTGATCAAGGTCTCAAAAGCACACTTAAAAGTGTTCATATATGCTCCTAATGACAGTAGATTGCATTAGACTAACTTACTATTGAAAGCCATATTTGATAGGCTCAGTGACGTTAGATGGCTAAAATTAAAACCGATACAACAAAAAATATCATACAGAACAAATGTTGCTATCTGGATGAATCAGTTGTGTCAAACATAACTGTCAATAGAATTAAACAGGAATAATCTCTCTTACCTGGTGTTTCTTCATTTCTCCTTTGTAACTCAGTCTCAACCTGATCCAAAACTTTTTCCAATTCATCAAGTATTTTCTTCAGGTACTTTATATTATCATGGTCCAGCAGTTTAGACTGCAAATACACATAGGTTATAGTTTTAAACAATCATACATATATATTATGGTTAGTGTTTTCGGAGGAAGATTCATTTTGGGATTACGGTGCATATTCATAAAATGTGTACATTTTCCCATCACAGTTAAAAGCCAAGTGGAAGCTATTGGCAATACGCATATTAGTGACAACTCAAATAATAGAAAAAAATTCTTTACAACATGGAGATACTCTGTGAGTGCTTAATCCTGCAAGGGGGTGAGAGTGCTCTCACTTCAGTCCAGCAAAACACTCACGTACAGGCTTGACTTTGAAGTCAGTGGGACATCAAGGTGCTTTAAATTAAGCATGTATTGAAGTGTTCTGCTGGATGGGAGACAAAGTGCTCAACGTTTTGCAGGGCTGTCTCCCTGAATGAGCACACTGGTAATGACAGATGAAATAGAATTTTAGCATCATTCTAGGAGAAGTCCAATATTACCATTCAATTAGTTTAGCAGTGGGATACCATTAATTTACTCACTTTAAGGCGCTTCTGTTTTGCTATATAAGCATCTTGGAGGTCTGGATTTTCTTTGGCAAGCTTCTTTAGTTCAGATTCTGTGTTACCTATCTGGCCTAATAAAACAGAAACAGGAATTATATAAAATCACCCACTATATTCATGTTTTCATCCACAAAAATTAATGAGCAAGTGGTGTTAAAAATTGCTATGAAACATGTCATTTTAAATGGGAAGTGGTTTCTGAATGAAGTTTCCACGTCAAGTGGCTCACATATATCACAGTTTGGAGCAGTGATATGATGAATTAACAAGGGGCCCAAAACATTTTCTACTCCCTATTTTGTGATTAATTCTGTAAACCAGGCACTTGCTTCCAGGGAGAAAGCATGAAGGACTGGGGAATCTATTCATTTGTTCTTTCAGTAAATACAACTGCTTTGTTACTCATTACCAAAGAGGGAAGGGCAATGGCACATGGCAACAAACGTAGTAAACAGCTACATCTTTGCGGCAAATACTTATACTTTGTTCCTGAAAATTTTTTGCCACCAAGTTTTCAAAAGTGGTCTCTAATTTTGTCAGAGCACTTTCTGGGTGCCCAGGTTTGGACACCTGGGCCTGGAGCACCCATAGCTCCCGTTAGGTTTGATTGGTGTTCTGAGTGCTGAGCAGTTCTTAAAAAAATCAAGGCACAAGGGGCCAGATTTTCACAGGTATTTATGCATCTAAAGATCTTTGTCTATATGCACCTTTAGGTGCCTAAATACCTTTTGAAAATCTGGCCCAAAGTGTCCCAAGTTGGTCAAAATTTGAGACACCTAAAATCAGCAGCCCCTCTTGAAAATGTTGGGCAGGGTGTATATTGATAGGCTAGCAAAAGGAATGCGAAGAAGAAATGTGAGTGAAGACCCTATAGTGACATTATTATGATTTATTTGTATTACAGAGGGAATGACTTTCATTTTTAAACAAGTGTGTAGTTTGTTGACTCCACCAGCTCATAGACCCATAATGTCAAAAGTTAGGTTCAGAGTGGGCAAGTTTTTATTAAACACAGATATCCTCAATAATAAAAAACTGAACACAGGGCCTGAACACTTATAGGGCCTGAGCCTCCTCTCACATTCACTAGTGGAAATTAGGTGTAACTCTTTTAGAGGGCTTGTCTACAATCCAAATGTTTTGCTAGTAGAGCTGTGCCAACAGAGACCCCTAATGGAGATTCAGTATAACACAACAGAAGGAGTTCTGCCAACATAGCTAACCTCTCTGAACAACATTAGCTATGCCAACATAGTCAGCTATACCAGGAATTTTGCTGCACAGCTGTATCAACTAGGAGGTGTGATTCTCTCACACTGCTAGCCAACAGCTATGCCATCAAAACTTTGTAGGGTAGATGAAGCCTAAATCTGTGGAGTTAAATTGAAGTAAAATTGCTGTAAGAGAAGAATAAGGCCCATTATTTTATGTTTTTTGTTTCAAGCTTAAATGGCTATGAAGTCATATTTCAACATGCTACCTACCTGGCCTGAGAAAACAGAAACAGGAATTATATAAAATCACCCACTAGATTCATGTTTTAATCCAAAAAAATTAAGTAAATGGTGTGAAAAATTGCAAAGAAACATGTCATGTTAATCAGCCTGAAGAAATGGGAAGTGGTTTCTGAAAGAGAACATGGCACACATTAAATGGCTTAAAAACTGGCTAACTGATAGGTCTCCAAATTTAATTTAAAGGAGGAATCATCATTAAGTGTCCATTTCTAGTGAGGTCCCAGATATCTGCTTCTTGGCCCAATGCTATTTTTATTTTTATCAATGACCTGGAAGAAAACACAGAAGCATTACTGATAAATTTTGCACACGACACAAAGATTGGAAGAGTTGTAAATAATGAAGAAGTTATATACAGTGATCTGGGTCATTTGCTAAGCTGGGGGCAAGCAATGAAGCATTTCATTTCAATATGGCCAAATGTAAAGTCCAACATCTAGAAACAAAGACTGGAGGCCATACTTACTGGATGAGGGATTCTATCCTGGGAAGCACTGACGCTGAAAAAGAGTTGGTGATTATGGTGGATAATCAACTGACCGTGAGCTCACAGTGCAATGCTGTGGCTATAAGAGCTAATGTAATCCTTGAATGTATAAATAGGGGACTCTTGAGTAGGAAGTCTATATTACATCCGTATTTGGCACTTGTGAGACTGCCACTGGAATACTGTGTCCAGTTCTGATGTCCACGTTTCAAGACAGATGTTGAAAACTTGAAGAGGGTTCAGAAAAGAGCCACAGGAATGATTAAAGGATTAGAAAACATGAAAGACTCAATGAGCTCAATCTATTTGACTTATCAAAGAAGAAAATGGGGTGATTTCATCACAGTCTAAAAGTACCTACATGGGGAACACAAATTTGATAACAGAAGGCTCTTTAATCTAGCAAGCAAAGTTATAACAAAATTCAGTGGCTGGAAGTTGAAGTTTGACATAATCAAACCAGAAATAAGGTGCAATTTTTAACAGAAAGTGTAATTAACCACTGGAATAACCAAGGACTGTAGTAGATTCCCCAATCACTGGAAATTTTTAAATCAACATTATATTTTTTTCTAGCAGATATGCTCTAGTCCAGTGGTTCCCAAACTTGTTCCGCCGCTTGTGCAGGGAAAGCCCCTGGCGGGCCGGGATGGTTTCTTTACCTGCCGCGTCCGCAGGTTCGGCCGATCGCGGCTTCCAGTGGCCGCGATTCACTGCTCCAGGCCAATGGGAGCTGCTGGAAGCGGCGCGGGCCGAGGGACGTACTGGCCGCCACTTCCAGCAGCTCCCATTGGCCTGGAGCAGCGAACCGCGGCCACTGGGAGCTGCAATTGGCCGAACCTGCGGACACGGCAGGTAAACAAATCGGCCCAGCCCACCAGGGGCTTTCACTGCACAAGCGGCGGAACAAGTTTGGGAACCACTGCTCTAGTCCAACCATAGTATTGGACTTGAAGCAGAATTTAAGTCAAGGAAGTCCTATGGCCTGTGTTATGCAGAAGTCAGACTAAATGACCACCATGGTTCCCTCTACCCTTACAATCTACATATTAGGAGTCAGAAATTGGTCTAATTGGAAAAATCGATGGATGAAATCCAGGCCTCACTGAAGACAATAAGAGTTTTGCCATTGACTTCAATGGGGCCAGGATTTCATCCCATATCCTGCTTTGAAGATTCCCAAAATGTGGGGTTGTGCAGATCCAGGATTTTGGGGCAAACTGATCTTTAAAATTAATTTAATTTGTCAGATGAACCCAGGCTGCTTATCCTTTTTTGCCCCTGGGTGCAAATATAAAGATATTTCTCCTACAAAAAATGGGGCCAGATTCTCCTCTCACACAAGTTTTATATCAGTGAAACTCCACTCTTTGTAAGTATCAGAGGGGTAGCCGTGTTAGTCTGGATCTGTAAAAGCAGCAAAGAATCCTGTGGCACCTTATAGACTAACAGACATTTTGCAGCATGAGCTTTCGTGGGTGAATACCCACTTCTTCGGATGCAAGTCTCTTTGTAAGGCTACTCTTCATTACACTAGTGTCAGAGAGAGGAGAGTCAGGTCCATTCTTTTAATAGATGTCACTGTAATGGTTTGGTGCAGGCACTACTAGTGCAGACTACAGGAAAATATGTATACAGGTCTCTCGCATCTTACGCGGGGGTTACGTTCTGCAGTCAGCGCGTAAAGCGAAAACCGCGTATAGCCAAAATCCCATTAACTTCAATGGCGGGCGGAATCGCCCGCACTACAGACACAGTACATAAATTGCTTTTTTCTCTCTTTTTTTTGTGTGTGTGTGTGGTTTTGCCGACCGCGCAAAGCCGAAATTGCGCATGTTAAATGCGCGTAAGATGCGAGAGACCTGTATTGTTTTATAACCTAAAACAGCAAGATAAAAAAATTAAAAATTTGCAAATGCCATTACTGTCTGTGCATAATAAGCACAAACAGCACTGCTATCCTTTCCTGTTGTTAGCAGAATTAACTCCACAGATACTCCAATAAGGACATTTCCTTTTCCCACATTTTCAGATCTTTCAAAATTTTAAGCAAAATATCTTTTAAAATTAAAATGACACATATAGGGCTAGATTCTGCCCTCAGTAGTATGCTCATAGCTCTACTGATATCCAACAGGGCTGTGATCACAAGAGATAGTAGCTATGATTCAGAGATTTTATGGGCTGGCGGTTGAAGCTGAACAAATTCAGACTAGAAAGAAAGTGCAATTTGGGGGGGAGAGGGTTGTTACCAGCCTAATATAGCAAAGGACATATTCATTCTAAAACAAACACCTTGATGAATGTACTCCTCTTTCAGCCCACAAAACTATTATAGACAGCAGTATTTCCTGTCATTATGACTGAATGCTCAACATTGGAAGAATGGAACTGAAATTTCCTAAATCCCTGGTTTTGAGTTACTGAATAAAATTTTCAGAAGTGCCTACATTACTTAGAAGCCTAAGTCCCCATAAGCAACTTACATACTTTTGAAAATTTTACTGTTCATTTTAAAGGGCCAATATTTTAAAAAATGAGTGCCTAAAACTAGGTCAATAAATCCATATCATGTTACTTTATTAAGTGAGCTGATTTTCAAAACTGCTGAGCACCCAGCTGCTCCCAGTTATTTAAGTGCCTAACTGTAGGGCATCTGTTTATCAAAATATTTGCCATCAACAATGTATGAGTGTGAGTTGTTTATGTGGTAAGCAAATTTTTAAACTATATTCTTATTCAGGGCTCAGGGATCTTTAAATATAAAACATATTTAGAACCAAGTAAGAAATATCTGTTAAATGGCAACATCTTCGGGTTTATATTCACTACATACTGCGAATTCTAGTTGTCGCATAAGCTGGAATCATGGAATCCACTGTTAATTCTGGGTGTAAAATGCAGCCATGTGTGTAGGCATCCATAGGCAAGGAGTCCAAGAGCTCTCTATAGTGTTGCACCCTTGGGTAATACATGCTTCCTTCTTCTGGCATTAATCTTGGTGTCTTCTCTGAAATATATTTATTTAGGAGATTTTAAAAAATAAATCAGAAGAGCTATATAATATATGTAATATTATGATAAATGATAAATATGATAAAAGTAGTGTTCTTAATGGTACTTCAGTTGTCCCTGTGTAGCACAGATGACATGGTTATCAAGTGAAATCCTCACTATTGGGTGATTTTTTTCCCCCACTATGAGCCCAGTTCAACAAAACACTTAAGTGCATGCTTAGTTTTCAGCACGTAATCCCATCCCTCTTCAGCAATGTACTTAACCATGTGATTAAAGAGCCCTTAGCAGACCAGAGAATCTGCTCCATAGCATATTATATTCAAGCAGTTTCAGCAGAATCCATTTTTTTACATTTCAAGCAATGTCACTACGTATTGAGGTACAATAGACATCTCTATGGCCCATTCAAAAGAAAGTATTGCAGTGATTCAAAAAAATCTATTATAAAATAATATTTTAATTTTTTTTATTTGTTTTTAAAGAGTTCCATTTTACAGCAGCATTAACAGTTCATTTATATCTGTATCCACAGATTGTTAGCCACCCTCAGCTTTACCCAGCTCTCTATTTCCTTCAGACAATCATTATCTGACCAAAAAGCAAGAAGCTAGCAATTAATTCGGCAGGTGTTGAACTGCTAACAGTGACATGTTCTTTCTGCTATGGGAATCTCTAAAGTCCATTGCAGAATCATTTTATCCTTGAAACTACATTTGCCAGTTAGGGACATAGCGTATCAAAGCCCTAAATAGAGAGCACCAATACAAAAGGTTGCTTCTTCTCCTCACCCCAAGAAATACAGTTTCTGTGCACAGGCAAAAGAAATTGTTTTCTTTAAAAATTGATCCTGCCTATTTCCTAGTAATGAAAAGTGTTGTGAAATTTCAAGGTATGCCACTATTCCTTTCTTATTACCATAGATGTACTCTTCCCACTTCTGTCTCCTTATTCCATTTATGCATGTGCGCACATACAGTCACTTTTCTTTCTCCCTTACAGGGCATAATTTAAAAAAAAAGATTATTCTGGAATTATCCAGGAAACTGCACCATTTTTGTGTGAGAAGTTCTTTCCAAAAATGGCAAATGTTTTGCAACCTCCCATGACACTATTATTTTATATTAGTCCTTGCTACACAATTAGTACAGCAAAGTGTTATCATATTCCTGACCTCTGTGGGCTAGCAGGATAAGTGATCAGAATATCAGTTATCTTGCCAAATAGATATTAAAGTATTTTCAATGCAATCACTTTGCTTGGGGAATGGGAAACCTTTTACGGATATGAACAAAATTCTATACAGAGACACGTAAGTACTGCATTAAAAATCATATAAACTCAAAAAATTTTCATTACCATCCACGAATGTCTCTTCAAGATAATCAATAATCTGTGTGGCCTCACAAATAATATTTTCCCCCTGGATAAGGACAGGCACTTCTCCAGATGAGTTTAAACGCATAAACCAAGGTTCATTGTGTTCACTCAGGGGTAAACTTACATCGTGTTCTTCACACTTCAGTGCTTTTTCAGCAATTACTAAGCGCACCTGAAAAATATTGCAAGAATTACCTGATTAAGCTATTTACCATGGATAAACGGAGTCTGTTCAATTAGAGGGGCAATGTGTTTCAGTGGGAGTCAGGAGTACTGGGGTCTATTCCCAGCTGTGCCATTGATCTGCTGTGTGACCTTGGCAAATCTCTTCACCTCTCTGTCTTCTCTCACATCCTTTGTCTATTTAAATTGTGTTCTCTTTAGGTAGAAACTATGTACAGTTCCTAATACAACTGAGTCCTAATCTCAGTTGGGGTCCTTAGGTGCTACTGTAATACAAATAAATAAATAACAACAACAAAGAATAACTGTGACTGCCTAAAACTCTTCTTTCAACACATTTATCATTAGCATAAAATAGTTGATGGCTATTTGACTGACAGGTATTCCTAGAAACAGTTGATAAAATTTAAGTGAATTAACAACACAAAATGATTTTTTTTTTAAATACCTTAAAACCTGGTGCTATAGTTTTGGTGATGTCTAAATTCCTTTCCCATATAATCTTGAATATGTTCTGTATACATAACTGGAACTGAGGCATACTTTTTTTGGAATTTTTTATTAAGGCAAAGTTACAATAAAATATTAACATACTACACTGGACATTACTTATTAAGATCAGGTTAATATTCAAAAAGCCTGGCTAAAAATTTGTTGGCTGGAGATCTCCTCCCTTTGAATAAACTTTAAAAGGGTGGCCACATTTCAAAATACCTGCCCTCTTTTTGGTGCTTCTCTTGCGTGTGTACTTGGTGTGAAAGCTTTTCCATTACAAGAATAATCCATATTTTACAATTCCACAACTGTTTGCTTTGGCAATGGAACCATTTGCAATAAAGGTGAGAAACAGCCCTTTCCTAAAGAGTATCAAAACGGCTTCTGCATTAGAACACAAAATAGATGGATATGCTCATGCCGTCTTGTTATATCTGCAGAATCCAGAAGTGCCATTCAAAATTATCTGTTACATTTTAACAATTCAAGGAGTGTTATATTGTTTTAAAGCCCCTAGTCATCCTTCCTCATTCAGCACTCCTCCCCGCTGCCTCCTGAGCTGAATTTAGGGATTCTGCATTTCGAAATGATCACAGTTCCCTGGAAAGCCTTGCAAGCCTTTCAGGGCCTAAAAGAAAGCTTTGTGGCCTTGCCCCTCACCCTCTCTTCCTCCTCCCTATCCAGATCTAGGCAACAGCGCTACATCCCTCTGCCCACTCCTAAGCACTCAGATTGGGACCTGCCAGGCAAGAAGCCCATTGAGCTGCTGCTGCCGCCACGCCCAGAGGGGGCAGCAAGGCCCCGGGGGATCTGTCCAGGTGCTGATCCCTGGCACCCCCGAAAGCAACCAGGCACTCACCTTTTGGGAGCAGAACGAGTGGGTCCAGTGGTACAGTATTAACTTAGCCTCCGCCTTGCATTCAGCCAGGAGCACGGTACCCGCTGCCGCGCCATCCTCCTCTGGCGCCATCGCTCCCAGGGGCTGAGCGGACTCAGAACCGGCTCCCCAGCGGACCGGACTCCCCGACTGCTACTGAGCGTGCGCCGGGGCTCGGAGCATGCTCCGTGACAGCCGCTGCCCTCGCATGGCATCGGTACCTGCGCCCTGGCTGCACCGGGGAGGGAAAACAGGGGCGGGCGGGGGAGGGGCACAGCCAGGGGCAGGGGGGCAAAGATGCAGAACTAAGGGGGGAAAGAGGGCAGGGGGCAGAAATAGAAAGAGAGGGGGTGGAGGAGGGGGAAAAAAGTGGGATCAGATTGTGGGGGCTTGTGCTGCACCATGGACAGTGCATCGCTGCACCTCTGCCACCCCCTACACAGGACTCTGGCGTTAAAGCCCCAATCTAGCCCAATGCCTAGGTAACCTCTGCAGGGAAAACCCAAAGCAGCTGCCTGCTAGAGAGCTGATGCACTGACTCTCTCCCCCCTTCAACCGACCCCCCCCCCCCACACACACACACACTTACAAATGTTTGCAGACATGATTTGGATGTTTAAAATAATGCATGGTTTAGAAAATGTAATCCTGGTAAGGCACAAACTGCAGGGCAGAATCTGGCATAAAGCACATAAAGCCCCTCCATAACCAAAAACCATCTCTGTGTGTGTGTCCCATCTTTACATGTGTTTATAGCCCTCAGTCAAGAATGGCCAATTTGCTAAGGTTAGCCCAAAACATTTAGGACCCAGTCCTTCAATGTATATCCCATGCCCAGCATGTTTTAGCTAAACTAAACAGACTGTTCCTTATGCAGACATAAATATATATGTACACGTAAAAAGTCCACACTTCAAGAAAGTTAATTTATGCTTGATGAATAAATGGATGTTTTAACAATCACATGATTACATAATGACTCTCAAGGAAAATATGTTTTGCTGAAGAGAAAAACCATGATGGATGTCGTCATCCAACAAGAACATTAATCAGACCCTGTTACATTACAGTACCCACCTGTGTTTCTTGTATTGCTATTACACTAAACAGTGGTAGAGGTGTGATTACAATTTTAGCAAACATATTTGGTCCTTCATATTTGCTTTCCTTCAGCGTAACCAGGGAGTCAATGCTCCTTGAATTTTTAAAGGTGACATACAGAGGAAACAAAATGATTTTGCACCCTTTTTGTTATCTACAAGGAATAAAGAAGGCCTAAAAGGCATATGGTGGTAGGATTCAGCCATATCCATCAGAAATTGCTCCCTCCATACCAGGGCATGAGGAAAAGTGAGGACAAGCGATATCTGACAGTGTCACCACCATGTATCAGAAATTATGTCCCCGAGGCCAGGAAAGTGCAAAAAGCATTTTTCGTGGGAGAGTAAAGATGGTACATAGCTTATATCAGATCTTGCAGCTAGCAGGAAATCTGATAGGAAAGCCTTTTCTGGAACTACCCTATTTCACACTAAATATTCCCCACAGCTAGGGCAGGGCAAGCCAAACCTGAATCTAGGATGTTGTGAGTTCTAGTCCCTGTTGGTACTAAGTGTGTTTCATTTCATTTTAGACATAGTGGGTAAAATCCTCACTCTACTGAAGTCAATGGAAGTTGAGCCATTGATGTCAACAGAGCCAGGATTTCACCCACTATTCATAGCCACTTACCTCTGTAATGTAATTGTGACCAAGGCATTAAAATAAGGAGGGAAAGAGGGAACAAAGAGTCAGCTCCCACCCCTGTAATATTCACAAGAGTGAGGCACAATTGCAGTCCTTGGATTCCCCTGAACCTAAGGACAGTGGCAAAGCCAGCAGCACAAACAGCACAAACTTCCTCAGAGGAGGTCAGCAGTATTTCAGGGGAGTGACCCTACACAGCTCCACCCCCTTTGGGTACTGCTCAGTACAGTTCTGCGGGGTACATTTTGCGCCCTGCAACAAAGTGATGAAGGGGAAGTTATGATTCTTCTGCAAACTTCAGGCACAATGCCTCCCAGAGCTCACATTGGGAAGTGTGGACATGACAGAGGCATACAAAATAATGAAGGGTATAGAGAAGTTAGAATGGGTGTTCCTACGTACACTCTCATAACACAAGAACAAAGGAACATTCAATGAAACTGAAAGACAATACATTTTAAATGGATAAAAGGAAATTCTTCTTTATACAATCCAAATTAAACTGCAGAATTCATTGCTACAGGACATAACTGAGCTCAAGAGTGTATTGGGGTTATATAAATGTCTATCTATATAGCTAAATGTCCTCATAGTTACATCAGATAGGATAAAATATAGAAAGGATATAACCCTTCATAGTTTAGGATACTATCTTAGAAAATCAGGCTCATGTTATATTGCTCATGGATCCTGAATTCTAATTAGAGCTAGTACAAGACAATTATAATCAATGCTACCATCTGTGACCTAGCTTCAAAAGCCTGGAAAAGCTGCTGCAGAAAATAAATTAGTCCTCCTGTTAGGAGGGCATCATCTCAGACTTGAAATCTGCAAAACAGGAGAGTATAATTGGCATGGCTCAGAAAAGCTTTCCTAGATGAGAATATTTGAATGTCTGCTCTGCCGTTTGTGAGGAGCTAAGAGAAGAAGAAGATTCACTGGGGCACTTGAGAACATTTCTCTTTCTAAACTACAGTGTCGTCTTTCTGTTGACTTCAGTGAGAGTTGGATCAGCCCCCGGAACTACTACTCAAACAAGTCATATAAATGTATAGTAGTGTCTGAGAATTATGAACATTCCGTGAGATTTTGTACATTAAAATATGGGGAGCCCAATATTAAATTTTCCATAGTATGTTGTCTGAGAGAGGGGAAAGTAATTATTTGTACATGATAACAAATCTTCATAGCCAAGTGGTTCTTTGACTTCATATTTATAGCAGTGTTTAAGTAGCCTTAATTCTTTCTGATGCCTTCACTGTTATGAATTTTCCCTTTAACATGAAAAATAAGTAGCATATCAGCCAACTGAGAAATTCATTGTCTGCAGTACTTGGTCTGTTGTCCAGTTAATTCTGGAATTTGTGGGGAAATGAGGCATCATTTGTTTATTCAAATACAAAATATCAGAGATTTTTTGATCAATTGAAGATCATCCCATACAGATGGTCCTGTTCTCTATTGTTTGTACACCTCAAACTCCCATTAAACCACCATTCACTCTAATGAAAATTTTGGGTGTGCAAAGAATGGAGATCAGGCCCTGCCTAAACACTGTTGCTTATATATTTTATTAAGTTTTGTTACAATGTCTGGCTGTGCAAATGTCTAGTGCCTGAATCTGTAAACACTTATGCCTATGATTAACTTTAATCACATGAGTACTCTCATTGACGTCAAGCAAGCACTGTGCAATTAAGTGCAGATTATTTATTATTAACTAATAAAAATGAATTTTTGTTGTATTTAGGGTGAGCTGTTACCTTGGGAAACAGAAAATTCTTCCTTCCTCCCTTGATGTATCTGGCTCACATCTGGAGGAATAATATAAGTAAAGGATGTATCGTCCAAACAACAAGCATTTACCAGTTTGAATACATTAACGTTCAGAAATTAATGAATAATATTAATTCTAGTAAAGAAAATTGCTTCCTTACATGAATAGCATTTCAAACAAAGAAATGCCAATGAAATGATAAGAAACATGTACAATAGTTTAGAAAAGCAAAGGTTTTTTATCTGGATATATCTAACCACTGTAGTAATGGTTTGAATGATCATGAGTTAATTGAGTTTCAGCTAAATGGAAGGATAAACTAAAATAGGTCTGCAACTAGGGTCCTTGATTTCAAAAGGGCAAACTTGAAAAGAAATGAAGGAACTTACTTAGGGAAGTGGAGTGGACAGAAGAACTCAAGGATCTGAATGTGGAGAAGGCTTGGAATTACTTTAAGTCAAAGTTGCAGAAACTATCTGATCAAGAATGAACTCTCAAAACTAGAAACTCTCTTAAAAAAACTAACCTTCTACACAAACTCCCTTGTGGCTGGACTTTACAAAAACTAGACAAGCCATTTACAACACACACTTTGCTTCTCTACAGAGGAAAAAGGACACTAAACTATCTAAACTCCTACATGTCACAAGGGGCCACAATAGTGGTTCCCTTAACTCACCCAACAATATTGTTAATCTATCCAGCTATATTCTTAGCCTGACAGAAGAATCTGTCCTATCTCGGGGACTCTCCTTCTGCCCCACCGCCCCCACAAACATGATACAGTTCTGCGGTGACCTAGAATCCTACTTTCGACGTCTCTGACTCAAGCAATATTTCCAACACGCCACTGAACAGCACACTAACCCACAGGAAGCTTCCTACCAACACTAAAAAAAGAAGAATTCTGCATGGACTCCTCCTGAAGGTCGAAACAACGGACTGGACTTTTACATAGAGTGCTTCCGCCTACGTGCACGAGCTGAAATTGTGGAAAAGCAACATCACTTGTCCCATAACCTCAGCCATGCAGAACACAACACAATCCACAGCCTCAGAAACAACTCTGACATCATAATAAAAAAGGCTAACAAAGGAGGTGCTGTAGTCATCATGAATAGGTCGGAATATGAACAAGAGGCTGCTACACAACTCTCTGACACCAATTCTACAGGCCATTAACCTCTGAGCCCACTGAGGATTACCAAAAGAAACTACACCATCTGCTCAAGAAACTCCCTAAAGAAGCACAGGAACAAATCTACATTGATACACCCCTAGAGCCCCGACCAGGGGTATTCTATCTGCTACCCAAAATCCATAAACCTGGGAACCCTGGACGCCCCATCATCTCAGGCATTGGCACCCTGGCAGCAGGATTATCTGGCTATGTAGACTCTCTCCTCAGGCCCTATGCTACCAGCACTCCCAGCTGTCTTCGAGACACCACTGACTTTCTGAAGAAACTACAATCCATTGGTGATCTTCCAGAAAAAAAAACATCCTAGCCACTATGGATGTAGAAGTTCTCTACATCAACATTCCACACAAAGATGGACTACAAGTCATCAGGAATAGCATCCCCGATACCATCATGGCAAACCTGGTGGTTGAACTTTGTAACTTTGTCCTCACCCACAACTATTTCAGATTTGGGGACAATTGATACCGTCAAGCCAGCGGGACTGCTATGGGTACCTGCATGGCCCCACAGTATGCCAACATTTTTATGGCTGACTTAGAACAACGCTTCCTCAGCTCTCGTCCCCTCATGCCCCTACTCTACTTGCGCTACATTGATGACATCATCATCATCTGGACCCATGGGAAGAAGGCCCTTGAGTAATTCCACCAAGATTTCAACAATTTCCACCCCCCATCAACCTCAGCCTGGACCAGTCCACACAAGAGGTCCACTTCTTAGACACTACAGTGCTAATAAGCAATGGTCACATAAACACCACCCTATACTGGAAACCTACTGACCGCTATACTTACCTACATGCCTCCAGCTTTCATCCAAACCACATCACATGATCCATTGTCTACAGCCAAGCTCTAAGATACAACCGCATTTGCTCCGATCCCTCAGACAGAGAAAAACACCTACAGGATCTCTATCAAGCTTTCTTAAAAGTATGATACCCACCTGGTGAAGTGAAGAAACAGATTGACAGAGCCAGAAGAGTACCCAAAAGTCACCTACTACAAGACAGGCCCAACAAAGAAAGTAACAGAATGCCACTAGCCATCATCTACAGCAGTGGTCCCCAACCTTTTTTGTCAGGCGGGCGCCAGACGATTAGCCACGGAGGATCGTGGTGGCGGACGAGCATCCGCCGAAATTCGGCGGCATTTTGGCGGCGACGCCTCTGGATGATGCCGCTTGTCGGCGGCAAGCAGCAGCATCCAGAGGCGTCGCCGCCAAAATGCCGCCGGCAGATGCTCGTCCACCGGCCAGTATGCGGGTGCACTTAGATACCCCGGCGGGCGCCATGGCACCCGCAGGCACTGCATTGGGGACCCCTGACCTACAGCCTCCAACTAAAACCTCTCCAGCGCATCATCAAGGATCTACAACCTATCCTGAAGGACAATCCCTCACTCTCACAGACCTTGGGAGACAGGCCAGTCCTCGCTTACAGACAGCACCCCGACCAGAAGCAAATACTCACCAGCAACTATACACCACACAACAAAAACACCAACCCAAGAACCAAACCCTGCAACAAACCCCGGTGCCCACTCTGTCCACATATCTATTCAAGGGACACCATCATAGGACCTAATCACATCAGCCACACCATCAGGGGCTCATTCACCTGCACATCTACCAATGTGATATATGCCATCATGTGCCAGCAATGCTCCTCTGCCATGTACATTAGCCAAACCGGACAGTCTCTACGCAAAAGAATAAATGGACACAAATCTGACGTCAGGAATCATAACATTCAAAAACCAGTAGGAGAACACTGCAATCTCTCTGGTCACTCAATAACAGACCTAAAAGTGGCAATTCTTCAACAAAAAAACTTCAAAAACAGAGTCCAACGTGAAACTGCAGAACTGGGATTAATTTGCAAACTGGACACCATCAGATTAGGCCTGAATAAAGACTGGGAGTGGTTGGGTCATTACAAAACCTAAACCTATTTTCCTCAATACTAATTTCCCCCTACTGTTACTCAAACCTTCTTGTCAACTGTTTGAAATGGACCACTCTCATTACCACTTCAAAAGTAATCTTTCTTCCCTTGGTATCCTGCTGTTAAGTGAATTGTCTCTTTAGACTGACTTCACACTTGGTAAGGAACTCCCATCCTTTCATGTATTTATACGTGCTCCTGTATTTTCCACTTAATGCATCAGATGAAGTGGGTTCTAGCCCATGAAAGCTTATGCCCAGATAAATTTGTTAGTCTCTAAGGTGCCACAAAAACTCCTCGTTGTTTTATCTGAAGCGTGCATCTCAAGCAAGGGAGAAAATTGTAGGGAAGAGTGTCGGACCAAATTGGATGAATAAGCATCTCAAACAGGTTATTAAGAGAAAGCAGAAAGCCTACAAGGAATGGACCGGCAAGGAAAGCTACCTCTAGGTCAGAAAGTGTAGGGTAAAAGTGAGAACTGCCAAAAGCCAAGCAAAGTTGGACCTTGCAAAGGAAATTAAAACCAAGAGTAAAAGGTTCTTTAGCCATATAAATAAAAAGAAAATCAGGAAAGAAGTGGGACTGCTAAACACTGAGGATAGGGTGGAGATTAAAGATAATCTAGTTATGGCCCAGTGCCTAAACGAATACTTTGCCTCAGTTTTTAATAAGGGTACCGAGCAGCTTGAGGGCAGTGGTAGGGGGGCTAATGGGAACAAGGATATGGAGGTAGAAATTACCACATCAGAGATGGAAGCCAATCTCAAACAGTTTAATGGGACCAAATCAGAAGGCCTGGATAATCTCCATCCAAGAATATTAAAGGAACTGGCACATAAAATTGCAAGCCCAAGAGCAAGGATTTTTATTGAATCCATAAACTCAGGGGTGGTACCCTATGACTGGAGAACTGCAAATACAGTACCTATGTTTAAGAAAAGAAAAAAATTAACTGTGAAACTACAGGCCTGTTACTTTGACCTCAACTGTATGCAAGGTCTTAGAATAAATTTTAAGAGAGAGAGGTTAAAGACATAGAGGTAAAAAGTAATTGCGATAACATATAACATGATTTTACAAAAGGTAGATCATGCCAGACCAACATGGTCTCTTTCTTTGAGAAGATAACCAATTTTCTAGACAAAGGAAATGCAGTAGATCTAATCTACCTGGATTTCAGTAAAGCATTTGATACAGGTCCACATGGGAAAATATTAGTTAAATTGGAGAAGGTTGGCATTAATACGAGAATTGAAAGATGAGTAAGGAACTGGTTAAAGGGTAGACTACAACATATCATGCTGAAAGGTTACTAGTGGAATTCCTCAAGAATTGGTCTTGAGACCAATCTTATTTAACATTTTCATTAATGACCTTGGCACATAAAGTGGGAGTAAAATTTGCAGATGACACAAATTTGGGAGATGTTGCCAATGTGGAGGAGGACCAGAATATCATAAAAGAAGATTTGGAGGACCTTGAAAACAAGTAATAGCAATGGGATTAAATTTAATAGTGTGAAATACAAGGTCTGGGGATTGGTCCTGCTTTGAGCAGGGGGTTGGACTAGATGGCCTCCTGAGGTCCCCTCCAACCCTAATATTCTATGACTCTATGACTCTATATGCTTAAGGACTAACAACAAGAATCTTTGCTATAAGATGGGGACATATCAGTTGGCAGTGACAGAGGAGGAGAAAGATCTGGGTATATTGTTTGATCACAATTGGTTGATCCACATCAACTTGGGTGTATTGGTTGATGCAGCTGTGAAAAAGACTAATGCAATCCTAGGATGAATCAAATGAGGGATTTTCAGTAGAGATAGGGAAGTGTTATTACCATTGTCCAAGGCACTGGTGAGACCACCTGGAATACTGTGNGAGGGATTTTCAGTAGAGATAGGGAAGTGTTATTACCATTGTCCAAGGCACTGGTGAGACCTCACCTGGAATACTGTGTGCAGGGCCGGCGCTCCCATTAGGCGACCTAGGCGGTCGCCTAGGGCACTGCTATTTTGGGGGCGCCTGTGCCCCCGCCGCCCGTAGAAATTTTGGGGCGGGACCTTCCGCCGCCGCTGTTGGGGGCGGGATTTCGGGGGCGGGACCTTCTGCCGCCTAGGGCGCCGGCAAAGCTGGCGCCGCTACTGACTGTGTGCAATCCTGGTCTCCCATGTTTAAGAAAGATGAATTCAAACTGGAACAGGTGCAGAGAAGGGCTACTAAGATGACCAGAGAGCAATGGAGACTCCCTTACGAGAAGAGACTTAAGGAGCTTGGCTTGTTTAACCTAACAAAATGACAGCTGAGGGGAGATGTGTTTGCTCTCTATAAATATATTACAGGGATAAACACCAGAGAGGGAGAGAAATTGTTTAAATTAAGGGAAAATGCTGGCACAAGAAAAAATGGATATAAACTAGCCATCAGTAAGTTTAGCCTTGAAATTAAACTAAGGTCTAGACTTCAGAGCAGTGAAGTCCTGGAACAGCCTTCCAAGGGAAGTAGTGGGGGCAAAAAACTTAACTTGTTTTAAGACTGAGCTTGATAAATGTATGGAGTAGATGGGATGATTAGATTGCTGCAGTGGCATATGGCCCATCCATGACTGCCATTAGCAAATATGTCCAATGGCCGGAGATGGGACACTAGAGAGGGAGGGCTCTGAGTTACTACAGAGAATTCTTTTCCTGGTGTCTGGCTGGGGGCCCATGTGCTCAGAGTGCCATATTTGGGATTGGGAAGGAATCTTCCCCCAAGTCAGATTGGGAGGATCATGGGGGGTTTCACCTTCCTCTGCATCATGAGGCATGGGTCACTTGCTGGTTTGAACTAGAGTAAATTGGGGATTCTCTGTAACTTGGGGTCTTTAAATCAAGATTTTAGGATTTCAGTAACTCAAAAAGAGGTTATTGGCCTATTATAGGAGTGGGTGGGTGAGATTCTGTGATCTGCAATGTGCAGGAGGTCAGACTAAATGATCAAGATAGTCCCTTCTGCCCTTAAAGTCTATGAGTAATAGATATTCCTGTGTTAAGAGAATTAAAGATATGCATGACATGTATGATGAGCTTGCATGATCTTAGGGCTAATNGCAGCGCGGGATCGACGTCTGCGGCTCCCCCGTCGACTCCGCGAACTCCGCTCACCCTGCTGGAGTTACGGAGTCGATGTGAGCGCGTTCGGGGATCGATGTATCGCGTCCAGACGAGACGCGATAGATCGATCCCCGCTACATCGATGGCTACCCGCCGATCCGGGCGGGTAGTGTGGACCTAGCCTATGAGTAATAGATATTCCTGTGTTAAGAGAATTAAAGATATGCATGACATGTACGATGAGCTTGCATGATCTTAGGGCTAACACACAAACCTCAGAGTCTAGTCATCTTGGTTCTATTCTATGCCATAAACTTCTTGTGTGTCCTTGAGTAACACACTTAATTTGTCTGTGCCTCCATTTCCCCATCTGTAAAATGGTGGTGATAATACTTTCCTACCTAAGCCTAATTCACTTATGTTTATGAAGTGATTTTAGAGCTTCTTACAGAAATTATTATAGTATTATCTGAAAAATACAATCTGTTTGCCATTTTTATATGTTTGGGCAGCAGAAGTGTATTCTAGAAAATTCCTGTTTCATCCTACAGACACACACCCACACCCAAGTACAATAAAAGACAGGAGGAAAAGTGAGGATATTAATCCCCACCACTTCTGGCTTTCTTAACAAGCTCAGTGTATTCACAAGCACATCCAAACCTTTCAATTTTTTTCTAGATTTAAGACACCAGCCACAAGTGCCGACTTTCAGCTTTCCCCAGGGGGTGTTCCATCCCCGCTCCACCCCAAGGCCCCGCCCCCACTCCACCCCTTACCCCAAGGCCCTACCCTCGCTCCGCCTCTTCCCGCCCCCACTACGCCCCCTCCCTGAGGCTCTGCCCCACCTCACCTTTTCCAACCCCTGCTCCACCCCCTCCTCTGAGCGTGCCCCGCTCTCGCTCTGCCTCTTCCCACCCCTGTTCCTCCCCATCCCCAGTGCCTCCCGCCCACTGCCGAACAGCTGATCGGCAGTGGGCAGGAGGCACTGGGGGGTTGGGGGAGGAGCTGATCGGTGGGGCCTGCCGAATAGCTGATCGGAAGGTGGCTGGTGGGTGCTGAGCACCCACTATTTTTTTTCTGACAGCAGCTTAGCACCAACATATCTGTATTTCCACACTTGGCCTGGATAAACAGTACTCAAGTTCAAAAGTTTTTTTATGGTGGAACACAAGAGATAGGGATTCTGAAACTTGGTGGGGTGCTTGGCCTGCTGATTTGCATATCAATAACCAGGACAGTTTTCCAACTCAAAACTATTTCACAGGAATACTGAGCTTGGAACACCAGGAACAGACCCAGGTTAGGTGAGCTGTGGTTGTACTGAAATTATTTTCCATAAGCCTTGTATAAAGATGTTTCTCTGAATAACCACAAGAGGTCCCCTTTTATCTAAAAATGTGACAAAATGCTGGAATTATCTATTTCTTCAGAAAAGTGCAAAAAGAATGAGGTACAGTATTATCAATACTTTTTCTGATCCTTACAGTATCATCCATATGTGCTTTTTCCTCTCCACCTTTTTTTAAAAAATCTTCAAATGCACAAACATGTTCCATCAAGAGAACCAAAAGCAGAAAGACATTCAGAACATCTTGGAAAGCCCTCTTCTCTAAGACAGGCATCCTGCTGCTGCCCCTTTAATCCAAGTTTATTTGCCAAGAGACATCTCCAGAAAGCCCACATGGTTGATCAGAAAATTATTCTTCATAATTCATTGCAGATACTTTTGTATACACTGGATATGTACTTAAGTACATAAAGGAGGAGCTGGGCACATATCCAGATCATGGAACAAACAACTGCAAACTGAGTTGCCACCCAGCCACTTTTCAGATATGAGAGAGGCGGCCAGTTTATCATTAAACCTTGCCTCAACTAATTATTTTTCTTATTTCTCCAGCATTTTTGCCTTTTCTCTTTATATGGCCTCACTTAAAGACCCTTGGTGTGGTGTGTGTTTTGATCTTCCTGTGTTGTACAGAAATATCTTGTTTTTCATTCTGAAAACAAAATATATTGGTTTTACTGCATACATTTTTACATCATGAAGGTGCCCTATGGTGCCCAACGTTGAATTGTTTGTGAGAATTATAAAAATTAATGCCTAAACAAAATTCTTTATAATTAGTTTTTACATAAAATCTGTAGTGAAAATAATATTAACTTCCATATATATACACAGTATAAGCAATGTAAGTAAAGTCAAAACCAAATTAACAAGGGAGTAATACTCTGTAGAAATTAAGATCAGAGTCTGGAAATCAATATCCACCCCGCCCGCCCCCGCCCCCTCCAATTCTGCCACTTGCTTTTTGATTTGGCCAGAATACATATAGTCAGAAGAAAGCGACAGAGTCCTGTGGCACCTTATAGACTAACAGACGTATTGGATCATAAGCTTTCGTGGGTGAATACCCACTTCGTCGGATGCATGTCCGACGAAGTGGGTATTCACCCATGAAAGCTTATGCTCCAATACGTCTGTTAGTCTATAAGGTGCCACAGGACTCTTTGTCACTTTTTACAGATCCAGACTAACACGGCTACCCCTCTGATAGTCAGAAGAGTGATCACTCTATGTAAAAATGGCAATTTCTTACTCAGCAGATCAGTTCCCATGTGTATTCAGAGTCAGACCTGATTATTTTACAGATAAAAATAAGCTTTAGCTACTTTTTCACGCCAGACAGAACTGCAGAGCCAATACAGGTACAGGAAAATTAGCTGGATGCTATTCTGACTCATATATCATTAGGTGAATTGTTGATTCTGTTCCAGTTGCAGAATCTGAATTAGTGATGATGATGCAGTAGCTAATAGAGCTATAGGAAAACAAGCTGGATTCTATTCTGGATCACTCATCATCAACAGCTATTGACTAAGTTCCAGTTGCACAGTCTATATTACTGGTGATGACGCATGAGCCAGAAAGAACACAGCATGACTTTCAGATCCCAGGGAGAGATTGCAGTGTTGACAGAATAAATATCTTTTGACTGTAAACTGAACGAATTCATATTGAAAACTATTGAGAGACAAGAAACATGGATCCTTACATTACCAATATGTGTACAACACTGCATACAACATTTTAACAGTCACACATCAAAGTATAACTACAATTCAGCCTATCTGTGATTCAGTTTACCCATGTGTAAAACAGTGTAGGCAGGCTAAACTACATAAACCTTGTATAGCCTTTGGAAAATACTTGGAAGAAATCTAGTATAAAAGTGTAGAGTACTGAATTACTATTTCACACCCAGCCCAATACATATGTGCATGTGTTTCAGTAAACTGATTTTTCTCTCTTACTTACTGAGTTACTTACAGTATTGTATTCAATTCCCCTCAGACATGTACTGTTCAGAACTCTGCCCTACATTCTCCAAATGCACAATTCCTCCCCTTTCCTACACAAAGGGATTTCAAATGTCAGTATTTCCAACAATTCTTTAAAAGTTGAATTTCTCCTCAGAAAATTACCCTCTGTGATTGTGAAGATATTATTAATAAAAATCTAAACAATAATTAAAAAAAAAAAATTACTAGGAGCCCCAAACTTCCCTACTTTTCTGATGTTTATTAAAAATGAAACATTCAACTGTCCTAATGTTATCAAACCTTCAACAGTTTTGACTATTAGAATCAAGTAGCAGGAAGTGGCAGATTTCTAATCAAATGTGAAAATAGATCAGCTGAATGAGGTCCAAGGGGCTCTACTACAAGCCTTAAAATTCAGGCATTATTATTCAGACTTTATCTGATCTACCACTCTTATCTCCACAAATAATCTTTTATCCCAACTATGCCTCCAGACTGTAGCAACTAACACGTGATCAAACCCAAAGCTAACTAGTAGGAATCTTAACCCATGTCCCACTCCCAGACATAATGTTTTTTGTTTGTTTGTTTGTTTGTTTTTAAAAATGCACTTATCACACTGCTTCAGTGTGCATATGTAATACACTAGCTAGGGGGCTTGATACTTCTTTTAGTGAAGAAGAAGGGAAAAAAAACTTATTGAGACCTAAGGCTCAGTTTTGCAAACACTGATGCCCCTATTTAAATGTACTCACATTAATTTCAATGGGACAACTCACATGAGTAAACTAAATGTGTGCTTAAGTGTTTTCAGGTGAATTTCAAGTGAATTTGACTATTGCTTATTATACTTATCATATATATTTTAGTTTCCAGATCACAGGCCCTGGTTCTAATGGGGGACTTCAATCACCCTGACATCTGCTGGGAGAGCAATACAGCAATCCACAGACAATCCAGGAAGTTTTTGGAGAGTACTGGAGACAACTTCCTAGTACAAGTGCTGGAGGAATCGACTAGGGGCCGTGCTCCTCTTGACCTGCTGCTTACAAACAGGGAAGAATTGGTAGGGGAAGTAGAAGTGGTTGGCAAACTAGGCAGCAGTGACCATGATATGGTTGAGTTCAGGATCCTGACAAAAGGAAGAAAGAGTAGCAAAATACGGACCCTGGACTTCAGAAAAGCAGATTTTGACTCCCTTAGGGAACTGATGGGCAGGATCCCTGGGAAGCTAATATGAGGGGGCAAGGAGTCCAGGAGAGCTGGCTGTATTTTAAAGAAGCCTTATTGAGGGTGCAGGAACAAACCATCCCGAAGTGCAGAAAGAATAGCAATTATGGCAGGCAACCAGCTTGGCTTAACAGTGAAATATTCAGTGAGCTTAAACTCAAAAAGGAAGCTTACAGAAAGTGGAAATTTGAACAGATGACTAGGGAGGAGTATAAAAATATTGCTAGAGCATGCAGGGGGGTAATCAGGAAGGCCAAGGCACAATTGGAGTTGCAGCTAGCAAGGGATGTGAAGGGTAACAAGAAGGGTTTCTACAGGTATGTTAGCAACAAGAAGATGATCAGGGAAAGTGTGGGACCTGTACTGAATGAGGGAGGCAACATAGTGACAGATGATGTGGAAAAAGATTAAGTACTCAGTGCTTTTTTTGCCTCGGTCTTCACAGACAAGGTCAGCTCCCAGACTGCTGCACTGGGCAACACAGTATGGGGAGGAGGTGAGCAGCCCTCAGTAGTGAAAGAACAGGTTAAGGACTATTTAGAAAAGCTGGACGTGCACAAGTCCATGGGTCCAGATCTAACCATCCAAGGATGCTGAGGGAGTTGGCTGATGTGATCGCAGAGCCATTAGCCATTATCTTTGAAAATTTGTGGTGATCGGGGGAGGTACCGGACGATTGGAAAAAGGCAAATATAGTGCCCATATTTTAAAAAAGGAAGAAAGAGAACCTGGGGAACTACAGACCGGTTAGCCTCACTTCAGTCCCCGGCAAAATCATGGAGCGGGTACTCAAGGAATCCATTTTGAAGCACTTGGAGGAAAGGAAGGTAAACAGGAACAGTCAACATGGATTCAACAAGGGCAAGTCATTCCTGACCAACCTGATTGCCTTCTATGATGAGATAACTGGCTCTGTGGATATGGGGAAAATGGTGGATGTGATATATCTTGACTTTAGCAAAGCTTTTGATATGGTCTCCCACAGTATTCTTGCCACCAAGTTAAAAAAGTATGGATTGGATGAATGAACTATAAGGTGGATAGAAAGCTGGCTAGATTGTCGGGCTCAATGGGTAGTGATCAACAGCTCGATGTCTAGTTGGCAGCCGGTATCAAGCGGAGTGCCCCAGGCGTCGATCCTGGGGCCGGTTTTGTTCAACATCTTTATTAATGATCTGGATGATGGGATTAATTGCACCCTCAGCAAGTTCGCAGATGACACTAAGCTGGGGGGAGAGATAGATATGCTGGAGGGTAGGGATAGGGGCCAGAGTGACCTAGACAAATTGGAGGATTGGGCCAAAAGAAATCTGATGAGGTTCACAAGGACAAGTGCAGAGTCTGCACTTATGAAGAAAGAATCCCATGCACCACTACAGGTTGGGGACCGACTGGCTAAGCAGCAATTCTGCAGAAAAGGACCTAGGGGTTACAGTGGACGAGAAGCTGGATATGAGTCAGCAGTGTGTCCTTGTTGCCAAGAAGGCCAACGGCATATTGGGCTGTATTAGTAGGAGCATTGCCAGCAGATCGAGGGAAGTGATTATTCCCCTCTATTCAGCACTAGTGAGGCCACACCTGGAGTACTGCGTCCAGTTTTGGTCCCCCCACTACAGAAGGGATGTGGACAAATTGGAAAGAGGCCAGTGGAGGGCAATGAAAATGATTAGGGGGCTGGGGCACATGACTTATGAGGAGAGGCTAAGTGGTTATTTAGTCTGCATAAGAGAAGAGTGAGGGGGGATTTGATAGCAGCCTTCAACTTCCTGAAGGGGGGTTCCAAAGAGGAAGGAGCTAGGCTGTTCTCAGTGGTGGCAGATGACAGAACAAGAAGCAATGGTCTCAAGTTGCTGTGGGGGAGGTCTAGGTTGGATATTAGGAAACACTATTTCACTAGGAGGGTGGTGAAGCACTGGATTGGGTTACCTAGGGAGGTGGTGGAATCTCCATCCTTAGAGGTTTTTAAGGCCCGGCTTGACAAAGCCCTGGCTGGGATGATTTAGTTGGTGTTGGTCCTGCTTTGAACAGGGGATTGGACTAGATGACCTCTTGAGGTCTCTTCCAACCCTAATATTCTATGATTCTATGATAATCATCTTAGTGACTCTGTGCTCCCCACATTTTTTGTTGTATCTACCTGTTGCCTCTGATCTTATACTTCAAGTGTAAGATCTTTGGAGTAGGGAATGTCTTCTTACTACATTTGCACACGGCCTGCCTCCCCCCAGGCACTGCCATAATAAAAATAACAGTAAGTGTGCAAGGGACCATGTTTCCTTCCTGTCTTGCAGTTGGAATAAGAGCTTGTTACTAAGTACTAATAGAGAAACTCCTTTAGTGTTTGACCCAAAGCCCATTGAAGTCAGTGGGAGGACTCCGATTGACTTCAATGGGCTTTAGATCAGATCCTTAAGGCTTGTCTTAATTCCAGTTGAAGTTGGTGGGAAAACACCCATTGATTTCAATACAAAGTGAATCCTGCACTTGTTAAAAATAGCATTTAAAAATGTAGTAGATCAATGTCAAATAAAACTAAGAAACTCAAATGTCACGACTAGCTAGAAACAAAAATAGTTCTAAAGAGTTTATCCTTCCCTATTATTCCTGAATTACATGATGCCAAATCAACTCCTGATTAGACAGCCTTTTCTATCCTTATGACAGAATGAATTTTCCCCATCTCTTAATTTCTTGTCCCTACTCCCTGTCTTGTGTTCTTCCTGTTTTTCTATCTTGTCTCTTATTATTATTATTCACTTTAAAATAGCACTACAGGCCCCATTGTGTTAGGCACTGTACAAACACATAATGAGAGGCCATTTACAATCGAAATAGATGAGACAAACAAAGGTTTGCCCAAGGTTATGCCACACACGAGTGGAAGAACTGGGATTAAAATCCAGGTCTCTTGAATTGTGGTCTAATGCAGACTCTCCACCACGACACACTACCTCTCTTTTTAGGGCATCTCTTTTATTCCCACTAGCCTTCTCATCTCATCTTTTCCACACACTCCCCATGCTTTCCTCTCATCTCAATCATGTTCTTCACCTCTGTCCTCTCTTATGCCTCCTCCGTTGGTTCCATCCCTTTTCCCTTAGCTTTGTCGCTCTCCCTTTGCTGTGCCTTCCCCCTCCCTCTTCTCCTTTCTGGTTCTCTTATCACATATAGGACCATAATATCCCTTCTTTTTGTGCAACTGGAGGGGGAGAGGTGAAGAAGAGCACCAGGAGGTTTCTGCCTCCCACCACACAAGGGCTAGGTACAAACACAAACCAAGCATTTGAGGAACAACCAGAGGAGCAAGGAGAGATGCAAAAGGATTGGTGCCTCACGAAGATATGGAAAAGTAGCAGTGCTCACCCTTGGGAGAGATGGTGTACCCTACTCACTCTGCCTTCATGCCAGAGAGCTGAGGGAGGAATTGTGTCCCAGAGCTTCCCTGGAATGGTACAGCTTCACATTACCCCAATCCACACCGGTGTCTTAGTGGCACAATCTGACCCATATTCTTCAGTCTCCCTACTCAGTCCCCCAAACAACCTCATTCATGCCTGCCCCAGTTCTGTCACCTTTTGCCAACATGCACACAAACAAGCTGAAATTTTAGGGTTTTTACAAGGCTTCTCTCCCTAGCCAAAGATCCTTTAACAGTCCATTTCCCCTTCTGGTGGCTCCTGGTAGCAGCTCAGTGATAAACACAAGTAGCCTTTTTGCTGGGCCCCATTGCTTTCTGTGCCTGTCAAAGACGGTGATGGCCATACATGGCACTGAGTGAGGCGCTCACAGAGGATAGATACAATTTTGCAAGATGCTACTCAGTTTCTCAAGTATATTCTCTAACTTGCAAATACTTTAAAAGGGAGAGGGAGAAATTATGAAAACATTTCAAAATTGAAGGGGTTTCCATTTCTCAGAATTTGATATGGACCCAATTTTTGGCATTTTCAAAATGTTTCATTAAATCTTTTTATTACAATTTTTATTGAAAATGTTACCAAAACTGGTATCAACAATTTTTATTTACCAAACAATTTTTTGTAAACAAAACATTTCAATAACCGATTTGATAATGATTTTAAAGTTTTCAATGAAAATAGATAAAAATGTTTTGAACCTTTTGGCAATTTTTTTTTAAAAAGCTGAGATTTTTTTGTGCATGAAAGTTTTCGTTTATAAAAAAAACCAATAAGGGCATTTTTCTACCAATGCACCCTCCCCCTGCACCCATTTTCTTTCAAAAAATTTCCACCAAGGGAATTTTTTTAGCTATTAATCCTGACAATATTGACCCCCACTGCAACATAAAATCTGGATCCCCGAATCTGTTTGAGACATTCCTATTGCTTCCACCCTACTGCTATTTGTCTAATTACTTATAGGCTCATTACCACAGTGTGACATTCTATATCTTGGGGGGGCGTCCTGTAACCCCCATAGTCCTCATTTTTATATAATTGTGATCTTACATATAAAGCATTCCTTGTAAGGTATCAGGGGAAAGGTTATAATCTGCTAAAAGTCATTTCTCTATCCATATATGTATATTATTAATGCATATAATGTCATGAGAATTGTGTTGTATGGTTGTCACTAAAACATGCTGTAAGTGGGAGAATCAGCCAGATATTAGCTCCCCAGAGGCAACAACAAGGAAAGTAAGCAACACCCAGGTGGGGTGACAAACAACCCATCAACAACCATTGTCCAGCAAGGGAGCTACAGTTCAATGGCTCACCTGCATGAGGCCACACCAGGGGAATTGCTCAACCTTGCCTGGAGACTCAGCAATACCCACCTGGACTTGTGTTTTCCAAGCACATGGACTGAAGGTATAAAACAGACACAGTGGCCACATGCAGGGCCTTTCTCCTGCCCCCACCTATGCTGCAAGCAATAAAGATACTGAGAAGAAGACTGAAGACTCCAACAGAGGAGACTGGCCCAGATTTAAGGGACAAATTTGTATTTTAAGGACTGCAATATCCCATAGGGTGAGAAAAACTGTTTAATCTAGTTGCTGCCCAGTCTAATAGGGTTGAGAGTTTAGACTGCATACTTATATATTATTTCTTTTGGTAACTAACTCTGACTTTTTGCCTCACTTAATATCACTTAAAATCTATCTTTTATAGTAAAAACATTGTTTTAACTGTTTATCTTTACTAGTGAGTTTGTATGAAGTGTGTGGCAAATCTGCTCAGGTTTTGCAAAGGGTGTATGGCCACTTTCCATTGATGAAGTGGTGAACCAATTAATAAATTTGCAGTGCTTGCCTTGAGCAGTGCAAGATGATATTTTCCCAAAGTACAGTGCTGGGAGCTGGGGGGGATTCGGCCAGTGCCTTTCTCTGTGTGATTCATGAGTGGCTCAGGACGCATTCATGCAATATATCTGGGTGTGGGGCTTCACAAGCGGTTGTGCTGAGTGATAACAGCACTTGGAGGGGTTTGCTGCTGGTCACTAGCAAAGCATTGTGAGAGACAGCCCAGGCTGGAGAGAGTTCAGGGGGCACAGCAGTCCCATGGTCCCAGGCTGCATCCCGGGGATCCCGTCACACACAGTATCTAAGCACCTGGAATATTGGAATATTGTGTCCAGTTCTATTATCCACATTTTAAATTGCAAGTTGAAAACATGGAGAGGGTACAGAGAAGAACCACAAAAATTATTCAAGATCTGGAAAAAAATGCCTAACATTGAGGGTATGTCTACATGCAATAAAAAACCTGCAGCACCGAATCTCAGAGCCTGGGTCAGCTGACTCAGACTCATGGGGCATGGGCTGCAGCACTAAAAATACCAGTGTTGACTTTCCCACTCAGGCTAGAGCTCAGGCTTTGGGACTCTCCTACTCTGTGAGGGTCTCAAAGCCTGGACTCCAGCCTGAGCTAGGATTGCCAAGTGTGTGGTTTTTGACCAGAATGCCCAGTCGAAAAGGGACCCCGGTGGCTCCGCCCGACTCCCGGGAAGCGGCCGGCATGTCCAGCTCCTAGGCATAGGAGTGGCCAGGGAGGCTCCGTGTGCTGCCCCCACCCTCAGGTGACACCCTGAGCACTGGCTGCGCAGCTCCCATTGGCTGGGAACTGCAGTCAATGGGAGCTGGAGGGGTGGCGCCTGCATGTGGGGGCAGCGCACGGAGCCCCCTGGCAGCACCTCCGCCTAGGAGCCGGAGAGACATGTCATCACTTCCCGGGAGTCACCTGAGGTCAGCGCCTCCTGGAGCCTGCAGCCCTCAGCCCCTCCTGCACTCCAACACCCTGCCCCAGCCCTGAGCCCCCTCCTTCACCCAAACTGCCTCCTGGAGCCCGCACCCACTCCCACACCCCAGCCCCTTGCCCCAGCCTGGGGCCCCCTCCTGCACTCCAAACCCCTCATCCCTGGCCCCAGCCCAAATCCTGCACCTCCAGCCGGAGCCCTCGTCCCCTCCCACACCTCACCCCTGCCCCAGCCCAGCGATGGTGGGGGAGAGCAAGCAATGGAGGGAGGGGGAGGGGATGGAGTGAGTTGGGGGTGGGGCCTTGGAGTAGGGACAGGGCAGGGGCGGGGCAAGAGTGTTCAGCTCAGAATAGGCTTGCCAACTTTCAAATAGCAGAAAACTGATTTAGCATATCAAAAGAGAGATCAAGAGGTAACTTGATTATGCCATATAAATACCTTCACAGGGAGAAATACTAAGTTCTGAAGGGCAATTTAACCTGGTAGAGAAAGGCATAACAAGAACCATTAACTGGAAGTTAAAGCCAGAAAAACTTAACAGGGAGGATGATTAATCATTAGAACAAACTACCAAGAAAAATGATGGATTCTCCATCTCTTGAAGTCTTCAGATCAAGACTGGATGCCTTTCTGGAACATATGCTTCAGTCAAACACAAGTTATTGGGCTCACTGGGTGAAATGTAATGGCCTGTGTTATATAGGAGGTCAGACTAGATGATATAATGGGCCCCTTAAAATCTATTAATCGCTTCCCAAAGTTAATATAGAATAATTGAACAAATGGATTAATATGGTGTCGCAGGGCCAATACACCCCGTCCCCTAGGGGTGAGGCAAGGGCGTGGTAGGCCAGCAGTTAAAGCCAATAGGACTACCCTGGACTGTAGTGAAGCACAGCCTAATGGCCAGAGTCAGTGGGTCTCCCCTTGGCTGCGGGGAAGCATGGCCTGATGGCAAGAGTCAGTGGGAGGTGGTTCGGTGGCCCACGCCCCCAGTGGGCAGCCAGGTAGGAGGACCCAGGCTCTCCCTGCTCCACCAGGTCCCAGCAGAGGGCCCTGGTAGGGGTGAATAGTTTCACCACTAAGTCGGTGGGGAAATCCACCCGTAACACACCAACTGCTGCCAGGACACAGCCTAGTCCCTCCCTGAGCTACTTACTATCGTGACTCCTGCAGTTGAAGTTGGGGTGTCTTTGGAATCTCTGGGTTCAGATGGCGACTGCAATCTCCCAGGGGCATCCGCAAGTACTTGGGCCCCTGCCTGGGCCTCGGTGTCTCCTGCTCCCATGGTCTGGGATCCTGGCTGTTCCTCGTCTGGAGCTGGCAAGGTTCATCCTTCCTCCTCGGCGGCTAGCCCAGACTGAGCTAGGCTGCTCCCTTTTATACTGCAGCAGTAGTTGAATCATGCCCAGCAGGGTCGGGGTGCGTGGCTTCTGCTGCTAAGAGCACTGCTTTAACTCCTTCTGCTCCAGTGCAGGGCCAGTACACCCCATCACACACTTTCCCCCTCAAGAAGGCACCTGTCTGGTGTCCTTCCTTGTCCTCCCTACCTCGCCTTGAAAAGAAATCTGCATTAGCGTGTGCCTTACCTGGTCAATGGAAGACACGGAAATCATACAGCTATAGGGAGAGGTACCAACGCATGATCTGGGTGTTGGTGTCTTTCATGCTATTGAACCAGCAGAGGGGTGCGTGGTCTGCTGTATTAGCTGGAAGGGGTTCCCCAATAAGTAATAACGCCGGCCTCCACTGACCACTTCTCGCCTAGTGCCTCTTTCTCAATGGTCAAGTCTCCCTGGAGAACAGTTTCCAACTTAGGTATTGGACTGGGTGTTCTTTCCCATCAGTTTCTTGTGAGAGCTACAGTTCAATGGCAGTTTGTGAGGCATCCGTAGTTTGTGAGGCATCCGTCTGTAGGACGAAGGGTCTCGTATAGTCGGGGTGGGTTAAGGCTCCTGGGCTAGCCTTTCCTTCAGTGTCTGGAAGGCTGCCTCATATCTTTCAGACCACCAGACCTTCTGTGGTTGCAAGTTCTTGGTCAGGTCCGAGAGAGGGGCTACTAGTATTGCGAAATCAGGTATGAACCGGCGATAGTACCCCGCCAGTCCTAGGAACTCCCTCACCTGCCTCTTTGTCCTGGGGCCAGGCCAGTTCCTTAGGGTTTGTACCTTATCTACTAGGGGCTTCAGCTTTCCACTGCCCACTGTGTACCCCAGGTATGTCACCTCCCGTTGGCCAAGGTGACACTTGGCCCAGTTTGCCATGAGCCCGGCCTCTTTTAGGATGAGGGTCTGGCTGCATCCGATGTCTACCAGGGCCTGTGTCAGCATCCTGTTCACCCTTACGGGGACCACGAGTTTCTCTGGGCCCTTCCTTTGGGCCTGGGGGCTGGCTACCCATACTTGGCCATAACTTCAATCCATGTATGGGGAATCTTGGCAAAAGTGCGCCTCTTACCCGCACTCATAGCACTGGTCCCGACTTCCCCCGGTGGGTGCACCCATCCTCAGTGGGGGAATGCCCCCAACAGATCTCCTTCCCTCCAGGTTGTTCCTCAGCTAACTGGCCACCTCTCTTCGGGGCCTGAGCTCGTAGCTGAGATTCAGGGGAGACACTGTGCTCTTCCCAGTTTGTTGCGACGGGGGCTCCTTCTGGCTGGCCCCTCCTTTACCTTCGGGATTTCCTGCTTCGGGGATCGTGTCTCTCCGGGACTTCTGCCACCAGGTAGTCTTCCATTAACTTGACGGCTTCTGTGAGCGTCGCAAGCTGATACTGCTGTACCCACTCCTTCCCCCCACCGGGGAGGATGTGGGTGAATTGCTCAAAAATCACCTTTTTAGCTACGTGGGCCCCCGACTGTTTCTCAGGGTCTAGCCACTGCCAGGCACAGTCCTAGAGGCGTTGAGCCACCGCTCTTGGCCTAGCCCCAGGAGGGTATCATTCCTGGCATAAACACTGGAGGTAAGTCTCGGGACTGGGCTGGACCCATCAAGTAGGGGAACAGCAGGGTGGCCCAGTGTTCGGGAGGCCATTGAGCAGCACTGGCTACCCTCTCGAAAGTCACTAGAAAGACCTCCGGGTTATCTCCCGGCCCCATCTTTGTGAGTAGCACCGGGAGGTTGGTGGGTACGGTTCCTGCATCTGCTCCCACTTGATCAGGGAGACAGGCTCCTCCGGGTAGCAACAGTTGTGCCATTTGTTGCACCAACCGCTCCTGCTGAGTCTGGTGCTGGTCAGCCACCTCACATGTCAGCTGTTGCTGCTGGGCGGTGATCTGCTGCATCAGTTGTGCTTGGCACTGCTGCTGCTGAGTCGCCTGTAGTTGTTGGTTCTCTAACAACCACTTCAATGGTTTGTCTCTCTCCATCTTGCTTTGCAGCAGTTACCAAGCAGGGGAACTCTGTGTTCTGGCTTTGGGCGGTCTCCCCTCACTCAAGTTCTGTTAGTAGGTCCCATTGTCCACATTCTCCACCATGTGTTGCGGGTCCAGTACACCCCATCCCCCTGGGGGTGGGGCAAGGACATGGTAGGCCTACAGTTAAAGCCAATAGGATTCCCCTGGACTGCAGGGAAGCACGGCCCAACAGCCAAAGTCAATAGGACTCCCTGTGGTTGCAGGGAAGTGCGACCCACTGGCCAGAGTCAATAGGACTCTCCTGGACTGCAGGGAACTGTGGCCTAATGGCCAGAGTCAGTAGGGCTCCCCTTGGCTGCGGGGAAGCACAACCTAATGGCCAAAGTCAGAAGGGCTCCCCTAGGCTGTTCCCTTTTATATTGCAGCAGCAATTGGAGCATGCCCAGCAGGATCGGGGGGGCGGAGGGAGGCAGAGGGGCGTGGCTTCTGCTGCTAAGACCACTGCTTTAATCCTTTCCATGTGAGTGTGGGGCCAGTACACCATCATATATGATATTTGACATATGGCTATAATGCTTGTGGTTGTTTTCCTCAGTTATCATAAAACTAATGCAGAGTTGAATCTTCGCATTAGTTGAGTGGGAGAGCACAAAGGAACAGCTTACTGTTAAAGGGGCTCTCTCCTATGAGTTAATATAGATCCAGTGCTCTCATATGTTGTTAGGGATTTTGGTGCTGTTAGAAGAGATCAAACATAGTAGAGGAGTTAAGCGCAATGGTTCTGTCAAAATTCCAACTCGGCTAATTATATTCTGCCTACCTCATTGCAATTTCAGTTGGAGAAGTTATTCTTCATTTCCCGCCTAAAAAACTGAGTTGCATAGTCTTGCTGCCCAAAAGTGGCTGCTGTGTTCCAGCCAACTACACAGCGAGTACATATGGTGACTACATAGGTAAGTGACCCATCCTTGTAGTGCAGGGATTGGCAACCTTTGGTACGCGGCCCATCAGGGAAATCTGCTGGCAGGCCGGGACGGTTTGTTTACCTGCAGCGTCTGCAGGTTCGGCCGATCGCAGCTCCCACTGGCCATGGTTTGCCATTCCAGGCCAATGGGGCCTGTGGGAAGTGGCGGCCAGCACATCCCTCGACCCGTGCTGCCTCCCAGCCAATGGGAGCTGAGGAGCCATCGCTGGGGGCAGGGGCAGCACACAGAGCTTCCCTGATTGCCCCTGCACCTAGGGGCCAGACATGCCAGCTGCTTCCGAGGAGCTGTGAAGAGCCAGGGCAGGCAGGGAGCCTGCCTTAGGCCTGCTGCGCCGCTGACTGGACTTTTAATGGCTCGGTCAGCAGTGCTAACCAGAGCCGCCAGGGTCCCTTTTCGACCGGGTGTTCCAGTTGAAAACCTGCTCCAACCACAGGACACAATGCCCATGTTTTGGTCGCTGACAGGTGCACATACACTTGAGCATGCTATAAGTATGGAACTGCATTTGCAAGTTTGACAATAGTCTAATACCTGCATGTTTTTGCACCTGCAATATGTACATGGTCAGTTTTTCATGCACACCTGTGAAGGCTATAAAGATGCCACAATGGAAACGTACACCTTTATTTTTAAAACCAAATGCTAGTATCAGACATATATATTTGTTCACACGCTACATTCCAGGGACCTCTCTGGACTTTACTGAAAATAATGAAGATTGAATGAGTCAAAGCTTTTTAATCAAAAACTATATTTAAGTAATATTAATGGCCTGGGTAAAGGCCATAAAAATAAGGTAATTAACTGTTACTGACCAACACTTAAGCACAACCAAATACCCTTTTAATTAATTTCTTGGGTGCCCCGTTGTGCCAAGGGGTTGAAAATTAACAAGACAAATTAAACCAATAAGGCCAGAGAAGCTTTAGCTCCTTCAAAAATCCCTACTGACCTTCTGAGCAGAGTGAACCAGTGAATGCCTATTATCGCTGTGCTCTGCACTGGCTGCCAGTTAACCTGAAATTAAAGGTTCTGGATGCTCTTCAACATCCAAACCCCTAAATGGCTTAGGGTCCAGTCTTAACCTCAAAGACCAACCTTCTTCTCTGACCCACCATATGCATTCAGCATTCATCCAGAACACCTAATCTCTGTGATCCAGTTGAATTTAGAGCAAGACATTCTCAGGTCTTGGCCTCTGAAATTAGCTTCCATCAGAAATACATAATCTATGTTGGAGTCTGGCCACATTCAGAAAGAGCTGTAAAAACTTTTTTTTTTGTGTAGGCTTTTTACTAGCTTCCAGGTGTGAAACCCCAGCATTCAGTCTACATGCAAGATTATTTCCAGCATTATCCTTTAAGAATGCAGTGCTTCAGGGAGTCATGGGGCCAGACTGGAGAGGAGTGCAGACAAAAGAGGGTTTAAGTTCCATCTGTTGTGATCATGGATCACGGGGCAATCTGTGCCAGCCCAGAATCCGGGCATGAGGGCTGCTCTATGCTACAGCAGTTCTACATCACATGAGAATTCCCTCACCCAGGGAGAAGCCTCAAAAGGCTGGGTAAACTGGCTTTATGATTTTCTTGTGCTACTGGAGTGGGGCTAGAGATATATTGAAGCTATAAAATTTCTTTGCTTCCTATACTTGGGGAATGTTTTTTTTTTACTTTTAATCCAAACCATGTAAACTGTGTCCATGTACTACAGTGATGGGTGCATCATAAATCCTTATAATGACAATAAAGAGAAATTACAGTTATTAGTTATAATAGCTTAGCATGGTACATAAATATTTACTAAATAAAAAACAAATTAGCTTCCATTACACTTAATGAGTTCCTCTTGCTATTTCACTACCTCCATAATTGTCTCTTATTGAAGCTATGTTATTGATCTTTCCCAGAAGGAGGTCCTGTCTATGCAGGCCTCAAGGGAAAAAGTTCCATTTTCTATGCTAAAAAAAACCAAACAACAACAAAAAACAGGAGACTTTCAAAGTTGTTATAATGCAAGTTCCATTCTACTCAGCCAGATGTTAGAGTTCTGTTTTGTAAGACATTCAAATGGAGCTGCATTCCCTCTATGCTATTCTTCATTAGACTACCAAAATGGCAACTTCCTTTTTAATCAGTTAAATATTCTCTCAATTTTTTAGTGATTTAACTTTTTTAATTAGATATAGTGAATGCTACAAAACATAGTATCACATCAGTAGCTTGTGTAAACTAGTGAAATTTTACAGAAGTCAACTCAGTGTGGTCCTGTATTCAAAAAGATTCTATTGTATATTAATCTTTTTTTAGTCTATTCATTGATCATAAATAGTTCTCTGCAAGTATTTAGGAGTCAACATTTGAAATTTGAGCTGCCTTGCTTAGTCCTGATTGGTTAGTTGTTTCTGCTCCCCGATTGGATGAGTGCACACAAGTACTTCCAGCAGAAGTTAATTCACATCTGAATTTAAAACGTGTTTTCTGTGAATAAACACAATAGGAACATAGCCAGCGCTGGAGCAAATTTGTTTTTGTTTTTTTTTAAAAAGCAAATACAATATTCACCCAGCTCTTAAAGAAGACCTCAGTTGTGAAAGTATAAATAGGACAAGATAAGGTTTTGGGCAGCAGTGGATACTGGGCACTGAATAGTTGTCTATGTTCTTTTGGCACAGACTGCAACATGATGGCATGATTTTTTCTTAACTAAATAGCGTCATTGGACTGCTGCTCTGAAAACACACTTCCTTTATCATGTGTGTCTCAGCAAGGTTTCCATAAGGAGAGAAATACATTGATTCCACCAAAACAAACAGAAAATTATAGTAAAAAAGCAACCAGATTTACTATTTAGTATATATTGAGTTATCATCTGACAGAAAATATTAGGCTATATAGAGGAAGGGATGAATTTAGATCCTGTGTGTGTAACTGATACAAATGAAAGTATGAAGTTGACTCTGTGCCCTGTGCAAGACTGTAGGGGAGAAATGAGTGCAGCAGGCGTTGGTATGTGTCTGAAATAACAAACCTACTCCAGTAACACTCCAAGTGACATAGTGGGTGGGCAGAAGAAACCAACAAAGCAGAGAAGCTGTAAAAGGACTGAAACCAGCTTTTCAAATTGTGAAGATAGGCATAGAGCTACAGGGCAAATAATGCCCAGATTTACCACGTGCAATCCCCTATAGTTCAGAGGAGCTAGATAGTGTGTAAATGAGCGCAGAATTTGACTTACACATTATAGTCTCAGGTAAGCAAAGCATGGAAATTAGGATAGAAATTAACTGCGAGTTAACAGCAGAGTCAGTTTGGGGGAATCACATGAAAATGATGAGCAGAGTTTTGTATACATAAGTAAGAGGTCATTTTTGGATCCTTGAGAAAGATCCCCTTTTTCTAAATCTGAGAAGTTAACAGGGTTTTCCCAGCTAGCTGGACTAGTCTGACCACCCCTTCTCATACACTGTGTGTGCCACTGATCATGCAGAATATTATGTCTTAGTTCACGGGATATTTTTAAATATATGAGAGAACAGTGAAATAAGAAACACCTTTTCAGTCTGGGATTTTCTGCTCCTTCATTATGTGAGGCACTTTGATGCCACTGTGATAGGCATTATATAAAACATAAGACAGTCACAGAGAATCATTTTGCAGTCCACCTTTCCCATTATGCAAAACCTGTGCGCTTGAGTCATGAGTCAGCTGCAAATAACAGCAAGTTCCCATGTAGATGTGAGTGGAACAAGATCACAGTTCATATCTTGGAGCATTGAACCAGCTGGTGATTAAAATTTTTTCTCCCCATAGACTGTATGGTGCCTGCACACTGTGGCCCGTGATCATGTCTCCTCCTTTTGCTTGATGTCAGCTTGTTTGACGGTGGAATAAGGTCTTCTTAACTGCAGTTACATTTGTAAATGTTTCATCAAAGCTCCTGAATGTCTGGTAGCCAATGGACCCAATGTGTGCTGTAAATGTGATCTGGGTCTATCTGAGTGGAGGAACAGCATGACCATATTTACTGCTGTTGCTATTCTGGGGGCTGTATGACGCTCTTCTCCCTCTGGCTGACCACTGCTTGGCTGCTCATCTTTCAACACTCACTCCAAGCATGATAGGATGAAATAAAAAACAAACAAAATTTACTGGTGGGAAAGTTACTTGCAAGTCTAACACTTATTTTTAAATATCTTTCCATAAAGTATTTCCCTCAGTAATAGACACTAAAATAATCTGATTGGACAGTGTTTTAGAATGTTTTTGGATCCACCTGGGTGACAAACACTATCGACCTAGTCTTTCTAGAAAAAAACAACTAAATCGTTCAACAGATTGGTAACAGGCTGCCTTGCTCCTCTGTTTTACGAGTTCAAATCTAAGATAGATTGGCAACATTTGGTTGCTACCATCACCTGATGGCTCTCAAAGCCTGCTTTCCTATGTGAAGTGAGACTGTGTCCAGTTGCCAATAGATGTAATGCAAGATCCATCTCTCTGCTATAGTTTTGCTAGTATAATAAGGATTTATTTAAAAGCCCACTCCTCATGGGAAGAGATGAGAGAAGGCAGTCACACTTTATTATTAAGTTCCATTTATAAACAGTTTATAAAAGGTTCATAAATGATTAATAGCTATTATAAGCATGATAGAGATATGATTAGTAAGTGTTATAGATGGTTATAAGCAAACCAGGACAGGATGTCACAGATGGTTATAAGCTACCTATGGACCTGTTGGACTCTAACAGTTGCCTAACCATTTATTAAAATTTATAATTTATTTATTAACCCATTTATAAGCTATTTATAAATGGAAGCTTAATAATTCAGTGGGATCAAGACAAAGAAGAATTATAGGTCCAGGTGTACAGTGTTGGTTGGGATTTGTGTTAATTTCTAAGGAACTCAAATATTAAGGTGATATGGCAAGATAGACAAATGAAAAACATCAAAATAAAACCCCCACAACTATAACTGGCACCCTTATATAATAGAATTCAGAGGCCAGATGATGAATGGACACAAAATCTAAAATGCCCTCTCCCCCTTAGAGGCCAAGTCACATCTGTAGAAAGATTTGAGAAAATTCACACTACAACTGCTAGCTCTGAATCTTGTCTGTGCTTAAATTGAGGATTTCAGCCTCCAGAGCTTTCAAGCATTCACACCTTTTATATGTGCTAACGTCTCTAAAATAAATGCAATCACCAAAACGCAGCTGCCTCCATCAATAGGAATGAAAGGGTAATTTCTGAAATCAGTATGAAGGCACACCTCCATCTTTAAAAGCACAATGAAGTTATACCCCAATTTGTTTATACCACCAACACTGAATGACAAAATATAAATCCTAATTCTCTTCAGTTTCACTCATTCATAAGCACTAACAACATTACTCCTAACAGAAGGATATATAAATCAACCTCAGCTATATAATTTGGGAGGCAGCAAAAACCAGTAAAAAAAGAATCTCTCATTTCATAATCCCAAAAGGTTTTAGATTAAATGACACAAATAAGTTTTTCACATATTAATGTTACTCCTTTTACATATGTAATATATTTTAACACTAAACATGCTGCTACCGCCACATGGCACATTATACTCAGGAACGATGGTTTGTTTTAGGCCTATCAAAATATCATTTTAAGCAGGAATTTGGAAAGTCAAATTGAGGTAAGGTCTAATTGTATCCTCATACTGCAGATTAAGAGAATTCGGAATAGGGTATATTAGGGACCGTCAACATTTTCTAAAGTGGCTAGTATTTTAGGTGCCCAACCAGAGACACTTTATAAGCACCTGATCTTCAAGAAGTGTTGAACTCCCACACTTTGAAAATCAGGCCCTATTCAAGTCTTTCAAGTTAAACACCCAAAAACGGAAGCATCCAAAATCACTACGTTAGCCTCTGTATTTAACTGTTGGTACACTTCTGACATTCTGTGGAAAATATCAGCCTCCCAGATCTGCCAGTCTTTTTGGTTTGGATGGATGACCCCCTGCCCACTGCCTCTCCAAACAAAAATCATATTGCTTGGTCAAAATTGGGCAAATTTAACAAAATATTTCTAATGCTATCATATAAAACAAGTGACTGTGGAACCAAACTGCCAATCAAAATGTACTGCTGACTTTCAGTGAAATAACTGACACTTGAGCCTCCTTATATGAGGCTTTACACATCTTTCATCTAAATGAGGGCTCCAAACATGAAAGCTAGTATATAGAGACATCATGTGGCTTAATGACACTGGAAAATTTGAAGTTCATAAACCAAAGAATAGATAAAACTGATCCTTACTCTATATGTAACAGATTTCTCTCTTTTACAGCAACTTCTAAAGATATGTTTATCATCATATCTGCTGGGCGCCCAACCAGTCTTACCTGTGACTCCTGATGTGGTTGTCAGGATTGAAGAGAGGAGCTTAAAAAAACGAGTGCCTAGCTTAGTTGCCAGGCTGGGAAAAATAGCAGACTTTGAATTTTCATTCTAAGAGAGAAGGCTGATTGGCACTAGGAAGTGGAGATGACTGCGGCTTATTGGGGCCTTCCTGAAAGAAGGATTACATTTTTTTGTGTTTATTTGGACTTTTCGTACCCTGGAAGGGGTGAAATGGTTAGATGACCTAACTGGAGGGCAAACTTACCTCACTGTGGAAGATGCTGGACGCTGAGCAGTGGAAGACCAGGATTGAAACAGGCAGGACTGTGCTGCACTGTGCCCTGCCATAAGGGGGCAAAGGGGGAGGATGTGTGGCCACATGTCTAATTTAATGCAAGTTATTAATATAAAATACATATTACTCACATTATTAGATATTTCAAAACATGACAGAATGAAGCTTCTTTATGCAACAAGTGATGCAGCTTATAATCATTTTGTGATTGTAAATCATCAGTAGGACAAGAACATTTATTATGGATGCAAGATGTATTATATTTCTTGGTTAAGTATTGAATAAGATAGTTGGACTATGATATTTCAGAAAAAGATTGTCTATTTCTCACCAGGGGCCCAATCCTGCAAGATGCAAAAATCCTCATTACCAGCTGAGGTTAATAAGAGTTGGCCTAATTCAATACTTCACTCGTGGCAGGACTAGGTCTATAATGCCAACCACACTTACTACAGTATGATTTGTAGGGCTGTCAAATGATTAAAAAAATGAATCATGATTAATGGCAGTTTAGATCGCACTGTTAATAATAGAAAACCTATTTAAATTTATCATAAGTATTTTTGGAAGTTTTTCTAAATTTTCAAATATATTGATTTCAATTACCACACAATACAAAGTGTACAGTGCTCACTTTATATTATTTTTTATTACAAATATTTGCATTGTAAAAAAGAAACAAAAAATAGTATTTTTTCAATTCACCTCCAACAAATACTGTAGTGCAATCTCTTTATCATGAAAGTGCAACTTACAAACGTAGAATTATTTTTTACATAACTGCACTCAAAAACAAAACAACTTAAAACTTTAGAGCCTACAAGTCCACTCAGTCCTACTTCTTGTTCAGCCAATTGCTAAAGGTATGTCTACGCTACAAAATTAGGTCGATTTTATAGAAGTTGATTTTTAGAAATCGATTTTATACAGTCGATTGCGTATGTTCACACCAAGCGCATTAAGTGGGCAGAGTGCGTCCTCACTACCATGGCTAGCATTGACTTACGGAGCGGTGCACTGTGGGTAGCTATCCCACAGTTCCCGCAGTCTCCGCCACCCATTGGAATTCTGGGTTAAGCTCCCAATGCCTGATGGGGCAAAAACATTGTTGCGGGTGGTTTTGGGTACATGTTGTCACTCTCCCCTCCCTCCTTCCCTCCGTGAAAGCAACGGCAGACAATCGTTTCGCGCCAGACACCAGGGCGATTAGAAGAGCACAGCAAGGCACGAGGCGCATCAGAGAGGCTTTGAAAACCAGTTTCATGACTGGCCAGGCTTCGGTGTGACAGTTGTGTGTTTCTCCTGGATGCAAACCTGCCCCCTTTGTTGATTTTAATTCCCTGTAAGCCAACCACCCGCCCCACTTCGAAATAAAGTAACTATTGTTTTGAAACCATGCATTTTTTCTTTATTAATTAAAAAAAAAGGAGAGAGATAACGGACAAGGTAGTCTGGGTGGGGTGGGGAAGGAGGGAAGGACAAGGCCACATTGCTTATTGTGGCCACACTAAAAATCAAACTGTTTGAATGACAGCCTTCTGTTGCATGGGCCATCCTCTGGAGTGGAGTGGCTGGGTGCCTGGAGCCTCCCCACCCAACCCCCCCCCCCATGTTCTTGGTCATCTGGGTGAGGAGGCTATGGAACATGGGGAAGGAGGGTAGGCGGTTATACAGTGGATGCAGCGGGGGGGGGTGCTCTTGTTGGCTTTCCTGCAGCTCCAACAGATGCTTCATCATGTCCATTTGCTCCCGCATTAGCCTCAACATCGCGTCCTGCCTCCACTCTTCGCACTCACTTAATTCTTTCCTGGCCTCTGCCACTGAATTCCTCCATGCATTAAGCTGTGCCCTATCAGTGCAGGAGAACTGCATGAGCTCGGAAAACATGTCATCGCGAGTGCGTTTTTTTCGCCTTCTAATCTGCGATAACCTCAGGGATGGAGATGATAGAGGGAGCGTAGAAACATTCTACACTCTACGATTCTGGGGGGACTGCATGGTCACCTGTGCTGCTGAGGTCGCCACGCTGACCAAACAGGAAATGAAATTCAAAAGTTCCCGGAGCTTTTCCTGTGTATCTGGCTAGTGCATCGGAGTTCAAAGTGCTGTCCAGAGCACTCACAATGAAGCACTCTGGGATAGCTCCCAGAGGCCAATACCATCGATTTGCGTCCACACTACCCCAAATTTGACCCAGCAAAGTCGATTTTAGCGCTACTCCCCTTGCCGGGAGGAGTATAGAAGTCGATTTTAAGAGCCCTTTAGGTCGACGGAACGGGATTGGTTGTGTGGACGCATTCATTTTTAAAATCGACCTAACGCAGCTAAATTCGACCTAACCCCATAGTGTAGACCAGGCCTAAGACAAAAGTTAGTTTGCATTTACAGGAGATAATGCTGCCCACTATTTATTTACAATGTCACCTGAAACTGAGAACAGTTTCAACACAGGCAGTAACTGCTAATCGTAAGAGAAAAGCCAAGGACAGAGGCAAAATAGATACAGAACTACCCTCTCATCCAAAACAGAGTTTTGGTTTTATTGGTGAGGCAACATGGAGAAGCATGTAATATGGCAGTGCTTGCTAGAAATTTTCTGTTTAATTTAAAGGCTTCAGTTTCTAGGGCTATCAATTTAGTACATCTTTGGAGCACAAAATTCATTTTAAAAAAAGGAATTACTGTACCTACAATTTCTGTTTCTAAATGAGCATAGAAAGCAAAATAGTAGTGTGCAATTGCAAAGTCAAATATAGCAAACAGTCAGAGTGCCACAAAGGGATTTTGGCTTCCTACTTCTATTTAGACTGGCTGAAAAGACAGATAGGAGTGGCTTTCTGGTAAGAGAATCTATGATAGGGGCTGAGCAGTCTTGAGGTAGGAATCCAAGGAGCACCTGAGCTGACCATTTTAATCTGATTGGTACTACTAATAAAGAAATTATCAAACTCCAGGAAAGAGGTAACTATATATATGTGGAGATCTTTATTTCTAAATTGCTGTTATACCTACCATTAAAAATCTACCAATATTAGCACTTTTTAGTGCTTTTTTTAGCATTTTTTGGTGATATTTGTGATAACCCTAATTCGCCTGTACTTCACTCATTCACTCTCGTTGTGGATCATCTGTTTATGCTCTTTTTCTATAATCAGTGATAAACAGGGCTGGATTTACACCTTGCACGCTCCTAGGCACAGCATCGTCAGCACCACCCTGCCCCCCGCCTACAACTGACTTTCATGTTTTCCATAAAAAATAAAATGAAAATACAAACGATAATTTAAATATTTATTCAGTACAATAACAAAAATACATGTAATTAAAACAATCACATATGTAGCAGGTAGGATCCCCTGCCACCTGCGGCTTGGAGCTGTGGGGGCCCCTGGCCCTGGGAGCTGCGGGGGCCCCCTGCTGCCATTGGCGGCTCAGAACTGTGGAGCCCCTCGCCTTCCAGCAGCGGCCAGGAGCTCTGGAGTGTCCCATTGCCCGCGGTGGCGTGGAGTTCTGGGGACTCTCACTGCCCAGCGGCAGCCAGGAGCTGCAGAGTACCCTCGCTGCCCACGGCAGCTCTGACCTCTGAACTGCCATGGGGAGCTGGGGTACCCCGCCACTAAACTTTTAGGTGCCCAGCCACACAGCCCCACCACAACTGCCAAGTGCCCCACACAGACCCCTCACTGCCCAGCACCCCAACACACACAGACCTCTGCCACTGCCCAGTGGCCCCTACCCCCTCACTGCCCAGAACCCCCCCACAAGCCCACCCAGAAACCCACTCTCCTGCGCCTTGCCCCCACCTGCACTTACCGGCCCCTCTGGGAGGTGACTGTGTCCGCCAGGCTGAGCGAGCCGGCAGCATGGCAACACTGTTCCTTGCTGGCAGGCTCCAGCAGAGCTGCGTGGGGCAGTCTCCCCCTCAGCCAGCCACACCCTCTGCCAAGACCCGGGAATGGCAAACTGTGAGATTTTAGGCACCCCTAGAACACCGGCACCCCTAGGAATATGCCTACTATGCCTAATTGGAAATCCTGCCCTGGTTACAAAGGATTAGTGTCCCAATAACTAATTTCTAATCACGTGCAGTTTCCATAAGTAGACACATTCACAAGCAAAGGATTGTGTTTTATATGAAGGCAAATATACAGACACGGGACATACTTCATGGTTGAAAACAGTTGATCTGATGATGCAAGACAGCTCTAAATACAGTTTGATTGGCTAGAATGCAACGGCTGTTTTGCACTGCTCCAGGGTGGCTTGAAAGCAGCGAACGCATACTGATAAGTATGGCCATGAAAGAAATTTAAAAAAAATATTTAAGTGACACTTCATATTTTCAAATCTTTAAAAATATCATATGGTAACACGGTCTTTTGGTTTCTTGTTTACTGTTCATGCATGAAATAATTAAAAAATTCCTAGATAAAAACTAACAGTGTTATGGTTGAGTGCATATATTAATATTTTAGAGTAAAATACAATGCAGAGATGTTACAATTATCCCAGTACCAAGCATCTTGACTTTAGTAAGGCTTTTCATATGGTCTCACATGACCTTCTCATAAACAAACTAGGGAAACACACCCTAGATGGAGCTACTATGAGGTGGGTGCATAACCGGTTGGAAAACCATTCCCAGAGAGTAGTTACCAGTGGTTCACAGTCATCCTGGAAGGGCATAACGAGTGGGGTCCCGCAGGGATCAGTTCTGGGTCCAGTTCTGTTCAACATCTTCATCAATGATTTAGATAATGGCATAGAGAGTACACTTATAAAGTTTGTGGATGATACCAAACTGGGAGGGGTTGCAAGTGATTTGGAGGATAGGATTAAAATGCAAAATGATCTGGACAAACTGGAGAAATGGTCTGAAGTAAATAGGATAAAATTCAATAAGGACAAATGCAAAGTACTCCAGTTAGGAAGGAACAGTCAATTGCACACATACAAAATCGGAAATGACTGCCTAGGAAGGAGTACGTCGGAAAGGGATCTGTGGGTCATAGTAAATCACAAGCTAAATATGAGTCAACAGTGTAACACTGTTGCAAAAAAAGCAAACATCATTCTGGGATGTATTAGCAGGAGTGTTGTAAGCAAGACATGAGAAGTAATTCTTCCGCTCTACTCTGCACTGATTAGTCCTCAGCTGGAGTAGCGTGTCCAGTTCTGGATGCCACATTTCAGGAAAGATGTGGACAAATTGGAGAAAGTCCAGAGAAGAGCAACAAAAATGATTAAAGGTCTAGAAAACATGACCTATGAGGGAAGATTGAAAAAATTTGTAAAAAGCGACAAAGAGTCCTGTGGCACCTTATAGACCAGGGGTCAGCAACCTTTCAGAAGTGGTGTGCCGAGTCTTCATTTATTCACTCTAATTTAAGGTTTCGTGTGCCAGTAATACATTTTAACCTTTTTAGAAGGTCTCTTTCTATAAGTCTATAATATATAACTAAACTATTGTTGTATGTAAAGTAAAGAAGGTTTTTAAAATGTTTAAGAAGCTTCATTTAAAATTAAATTAAAATGCAGAGCCCCCCGGACCAGTGGCCAGGACCTGGGCAGTGTGAGTGCTGCTGAAAATCAGCTTGCGTGCCGCCTTCGGCACGCGTGCCATAGGTTGCCTACCCCTGTTATAGACTAACAGAAGTATTGGAGCATAAGCTTTCGTGGGTGAATACCCACTTCGTCAGGAAGTGGGTATTCACCCACGAAAGCTAATGCTCCAATACTTCTGTTAGTCTATAAGGTGCCACAGGACTCTTTGTCGCTTTTTACAAATCCAGACTAACACGGCTACCCCTCTGATACTTGAAAAAATTTGGTTTGTTTAGTCTGGAAAAGAGAAGATTGAGGGGGGACACGATAACAGTTTTCAAGTACATAAAAGGTTGTTACAAGGAGGAGGGAGAAAAATTGTTCTTCTTAATCGCTGAGGATAGGACAAGAAGCAATGGGCTTAAATTGCAGTAAGGGCAGTTTAGGTTGGACATTAGGAAAAACTTCCTGTCAGTGGTTAAGCACTGGAATAAATTGCCTAGGGAGGATGTGGAATCTCCATCATTGGGGATTTTTAAGAGCACGTTGGACAAACACCTGTCAGGGATGGTCTAGATAATACTTAGTCCTGCCTGGAGTGCAGGGACTGGACTAGATGACTTCTCGAGGTCCCTTCCAGTTCTATGATTCTATGATTCTAAGCCAAAGAAATTCAGAGTTAAGGTTAAACTTACTAGAAATCCACATGTTAAGGTATGGAAAGGCATTTACAAACAACCTTAAATCTGCCCTGCAGTGGCACCATGAAGAAGGAAAAACTAAACAAAATCGAATGTATCTTTAAAAACCAGTTTAATCTAACCTAGGACCACAAACAATAATATGCCTTAATCATAATGAAAAGATTATTGCATGATCTCACCGCAGGGAAACCTGATTTCTTTGAATATAGCCTAGACACAAGAATCCAGTGCTTTTTATTTACATGAAAAGTTTAAAAAGTCTGTGTTACTCCACTATTAAGATCATTCAGGACAAAGAAGAGATTGACACAGATTTAATTTTTTTTATTAAAGCTAATGCTAATATTATCTAATACACAGGTTAAGGAAAGAGTGTCTATACATCTGGGTATAATGCTTAAATTATCCAAAAGTTTGATTTTAAAAGCCATAAAATACGTATAGTACATAATTTGCAATATCCCACATTTAGGCTAATAAATGTAATGATACAGTTACAAATATTAGTATCCAAATATTTGAATATATCACTCATAAAAAGTTATACTAACAGTGGCATGTGGAAAGCAAATATAGCAACGAGTGTAGATTGTCCCTCAGTAATTGAGAATTTAGGATAGGTTGTCCCTCAGTAAATACAATCCAACAGAGAAGTAATTTACTGGTAGTTACTTTCCTGACTTTGATTCTCAATGGCACTTCAGCTCATCTCTCCTGGTATTGCTGATGTCCAGTGATGTGATTCTATGATTTAGAGCACAGGACTGGAAGGGACCTCAAGAGGACAGCTAGTCCAGTCCCCCGCACTCATGGCAGGACTAAGTATTATCTAGACCATCCTGACAAGTGTTTGTCTAACCTGCTTTTAAAAATCTCTAATGATGGAGATTCCACAACCTCCCTAGGCAATTTATTCCAGTGCTTAACCACCCTGACAGTTAGGAAGTTTTTCCTAATGTCCAACCTAAACCTCCCTTGCTGCAATTTAAGCCTACTGCTTCTTGTCCTATACTCAGCGGTTAAGAACAATATTATTTCTCCCTCCTCCTTGTAACAACCTTTTATGTACTTGAAAACTGTTATGTCCCCTCTCAGTCTTCTCTAAACAAACTAAATTTTTTCAATCTTCCCTCATAGGTCATGTTTTCTAGACCTTTAATCATTTTTGTTGCTCTTCTCTGGACTTTATCCAATTTGTCCACATCTTTCCTGAAATGTGGCGCCCAGAACTGGACACAATACTCCAGTTGAGGCCTAATCAGCGCAGAGTAGAGCAATTACTTCTCATGTCTTGCTTACAACACTCCTGCTAATACATCCCAGAATGATGTTTGCTTTTTTTGCAACAGAGTTACACTGTTGACTCATATTTAGCTTGTGATTTACTATGACCCACAGATCCCTTTCCGACGTACTCCTTCCTAGGCAGTCATTTCCGATTTTGTATGTGTGCAATTGACTGTTCCTTCCTAACTGGAGTACTTTGCATTTGTCCTTATTGAATTTTATCCTATTTACTTCAGACCATTTCTCCAGTTTGTCCAGATCATTTTGCATTTTAATCCTATCCTCCAAATCACTTGCAACCCCTCCCAGTTTGGTATCATCCACAAACTTTATAAGTGTACTCTCTATGCCATTATCTAAATCATTGATGAAGATACTGAACACAACCGGACCCAGAACTGATCCCGGTGGGACCTCACTCATTATGCCCTTCCAGCATGACTGTGAACCACTGATAACTACTCTCTGGGAACGGTTTTCCAAGCAGTTATGCACCCACCTTATAGTAGCTCCATCTAGGGTGCATTTCCCTAGTTTGTTTATGAGAAGGTCCTGCAAGACAGTATCAAAAGCTTTACTAAAGTCAAGATATACAACGTCTTCCCTCCATCCACAAGGCTTGTTACCCTGTCAAAGAAAGCTATCAGGTTGGTTTGACATGATTTGTTCTTGACAAATCCATGCTGTTACTTACCACCTTATTATCTTCTAGGTGTTTACAAACTGATTGCTTAATTATTTGCTCCATTATCTTTCCAGGGACAGAAGTTAAGCTGACTGGTCTGTACTTCCCCGGGTTGTCCTTTTTCCTTTTTATAGATGGCCACTATATTTGCCCTTTTCCAGTCTTCTGGAATCTCTCCTGTCTTCCATAACTTTTCAAAGATAATCGCTAATGGCTCAGATATCTCCTCAGTCAGCTTCTTGAGTATGCTAGGATGCATTTCATCAGGCCCTGGTGACTTGAAGACTTCTCTAGGTAATTTTTAACTTGTTCTTTCCCTATTTTAGCCTATGGTCCTACCTCATTTTCACTGGCATTCACTATGTTACTATCACCACCAATCTTCTTGGTGAAAACCGAAACAAAGTAGTCATTAAGCACCTCTGCCATTTCTGCATTTTCTGTTATTGTTTTTTCCCCCCCATTGAGTAATGGGCCTACCCTGTCCATGGTCTTCCTCTTGCTTCTAATGTATTTGTAGAATGTTTTCTTGTTACCCTTTGTCTCTAGCTAGTTTGATCTCTTCAATTGTTTTTCCCCTTAGTCTTGCTTCCCATGGGATCTGACATACCAACTCTCCCTGAGTTTGCTAAAGTATGCCTTCTTGAAATCCATTGTCTTTATTTTGCTGTTCTCCCTCCTACCATTCCTTAGAATCATGAACTCTATCATTTCATGATCACTTTCACCCAAGCTGCCTTCCACTTTCAAATTCTCAACCAGTTCCTCCCTATTTGTCAAAATCAAATCTAGAACAGCCTATCCCCTAGTAGCTTTCTCGCCCTTCTGAAATAAAAAATTGTCTCTAATACATTCCAAGAACTTGTTGGATAATCTGTGCCCTGCTGTGTTATTTTCCCAACAGATGTCTTAGTAGCTGAAGTCCCCCATCACCACCAAGTCCGGTGCTTTGGATAATTTTGTTAGTTGTTTAAAAAAAGCCTCAGCCATCTCTTCCTTCCTGGTTAGGTGGTCTGTAGTAGACCCCTATCATGACATCACCCTTGTTTTTTACCTCTTTTAACCTTAACCAGAGACTTTCAACAAGTCTGTCTCCTATTTCCATCTCAACCTCAGTCCAAGTGTATACATTTTTAATATATAAGGCAATACCTCCTCTCTTTTTTCCCTGCCTGTCCTTCCCGAGCAAGTTGTACCCTTCTATACCAATATTCCAGTCATGTGTATTATCCCACCAAGTCTTTGTGATGCCAACTATGTCATAGTTGTGTTTATTTACTAGCATTTCAAGTTCTTCCTGCTTATTCCCCATACTTCTCACATTAGTATACAGACATTTAAGATACTGATTTGATTCCCACCCCCCTCCCTTCTGTCGTCTCTCTCTTATCCCTGCTATAATAGCCCATGCTCCCCCCAAATTACGACCCTTCTCCCAGGTCTCCATGTTTTGTCTTACCTGTGGGCTTTGATCACCTGCCTTCGAACCTAGTTTAAAGCCCTCCTCACTAGGTTAGCCAGTCTGTATCCAAATATGCTCTTCCCCTTCTTCGATAGGTGGACCCCATCTCTGCTTAGCAGTCCTTCTTCCTGGAACAGCATCCTGTAGTCAAGGAAGCTGAAGCCCTCCTGGCAACACCATCCTCGCAGCGAGGCATTCACCTCTAGGATGCATCTATCTCTGCCTGGGCCCCTACCCTTGACCGGAAGAATTGAAGAGAACACCACCTGCGCTCCCAACTCCCAGAGCCCTGTAGTCACTTCTGATCTGCTGAGTATACCTTGCAGTATCATTAGTGCCCATATGGATGAGTAGCATGGGGTAGTAGACAGAGGGCTGGATGACCCTCCACAATCCTTCCGTAACGTCTCAGATACAGCCCCCTGGCAGGCAGCATACCTCTCGGGATGCCAGGTCAGGGCAACAGATGGGTGCCTCCGTCCCCCTCAGAAGAGAGTCACCAACCACCACTACCCTAAGTTTCCTCCTGGGAGTGGTGGCTGCGATCCTCCCAGCCTTGGGGGTACATAGCTTCTCCTCCTCCACTTTTGGGGGTGATTCCTCATCACTCGTTGCGAGGGCAGCATATCGACTTTCCATCACCATGGTGGGTGGGTTGGGAGTAGGGGTGGAGCACTGCCTGCTGCCAGAAGTAACCAGCTGCCAGTGACCTCCCTGTGACAGAGCCATATCCTTGTCCCCTGGTGGTGTGACAGCAATCCTCTGTACATATTGGGGTTCCGGGAAATGGGCGGGTGGAAGCCCGCCCATTGCTAAAGGATCCCCCCCACAGCCTAAGGGGAGGACCTACAGGACCTGAATCCCAAATGATTCTGGGGGACAACTAATGAAAAACAGGGACAGGAGTGCGGTCAAAGGGTCAAAAGAAGGGAACCTGATGGGGACACCGAGCAGAGAACCCTCTGTAGCTGGATAGTTTCCTCAGCCTTGGACGTCTCCATATCAATACTCTCAAGGAATATATGTCCCTTTGACCTCCTGACTACATTTCTTACAAGGCCTTCTCTAAGTCACCTCTTTCACCCTATGGCCCCTCCCTGAGCTGCAGCTTCCTATTCATGGCTTGGCCCTCAAGTCACTAAGGTCCTCCCCTTCCAGGGTAGTCAAAGTCTTACTGGACCAGCTTTCTGGCTGGTGTTTCCAGTGCTCTGTGCCACTCCCCAGTGGCTGGTAGGAGAACCCTGCCCTCTACATTGGGTGCCAGCCCAGGAACCCTATAACAAGCAGCCAAGGTCTGTACAGGCTACCCCTTGCTGCTGTTTTCCTGGGCTTCTTCCTACCTCTCTAGCTTCTCCCTCTTTCTGGGTTTGCCAGCCCAAGTTCCCACCTCACAGAGTGACTGTACACTACTTCCTTGCAGCCCCCTTGCTGCTCATAGTTCCTGGGCTTTATAGAGGCCCCTCCTGTTCCTGCCCAACTGAGCTCATTTCCAATTAGTGGCCTGCTCCCTGTCTCCTTCTTCAGGTGCATCCTGGACAGTTAATTGGCCTGCCTAGCCACTTCAACCTCTCCAGACCTTGTGTGGGGTAAGCACCCCATCAAATTCCTGAACGTATTAATAGCATTTGTCATTTTTTCTCTTTTTGCAGAAAATCCTATGGTGTTGACATGCCAGCATACACAGTAACACTTTTGTGACTAATCTAAGTGATATTCAATTTGTACAAAGCGATATGTTCCTGTCTCCAGCAAACAGACATCATTCAATTGTGTTAAATATAGTCATAACTAAATATATATGTGTAAATTTATTAACTTGGATAACATAAAAATGATGTCTGCCACCATGGAGCCAGGAAAGAATTTTCCACTTGTCTTTGAGTTTTCTCATATAAAGGCTTTTATACCACTTTTACTCCTTTCCTCCCAGCCCCTGGCGTCCACAACCTGTGCTGTGTACTACTCAGCCACAGCCAAGGATCTGGCTCCATGGGTTTTAAACTGCTCACATAAGCCCCGATTCAGCAGTCCATACCTATTCTGCAAAGCATTTAAGAATGTATTTAAATATTTTGCTTAACTGGATCCTAGGTGTTTGATCCTGCAAAGTGCTGAGCTCTCTGGCCCTAGTCTGGCAAAGCACTTAAGCATGTGCTTAACTCTAAGCACATGAGTGGGGGGACTACACAAATGCTTGAAGTTAGATGCATGCTTAAATTCCTTGCTGAATCAGGGCCTAAGTGCCCAATTTTTACTAATGCAAAAATTCCTTATACAAGTAGTCCCATTGATTTCAATCAGACTACTAGCATTAATAATGGTTTGCATGCTGTTGCCTGTAAATTGGTCACCACTGTTCTCCAGCTTCCATAGTTTAAGGTCTTTACTTACTATATTATCACTCTATAGTACTCTGTAATCTCCTTGCAGAAGGGACCTTTTCTTCTGTGATTCAAGAGCCAAGCGTACTCTTATGGCACTATGTAATAATTATAGTCCCCAGTACATGAATGACAAAAAAAACCCACCACTTTTTGTTGTTCATGATTAAAGCCATAGCTGAATTTCACAGCTTGAAATGTCACAGGTATCTAGTCCTCAGTAAGAAACAGACCTCTGATAAGTTAGACAAAAATATTTAATAAAGTTAGAAACAATTATATTCATTCATAATTACTTGTGAAATTGCATTACAATTGTGCAACTCAGTACAACCATAAGGTTGTAAATTTGTGAAAGAAAGCCTGAACAGTAGTGTTAACTCAGCAACATTATATAGGTGCAGTATTTTCAGTTAGTGTAGACTTAAGAAAATGGAGCTACACTGGCTTACTCCTGGGCTGAATTTAGTTTAATGTATGTGTCATGGTTGTTACGCTTTCATTTCCTGATTTTCCCCCCCCCCCCAATTTTTTCACCTTGCATTAATAAGGTTTTTGCTTATAATAATCTGTAGTTTCTATTAATAATTTATTTTAGATGTTGCTTAACCAAAACACTTCTTAGCATATGCACAACATGCCTCAGGTGGCACGTGACCAGGATTCATCACCAAATTTGGTCTGCTGGTTGGATCATTAGCTTCCCCAGCTTGGGCCAGGTACTGATGGGGGGAACTGTGACGTGAACACTGATCCAAGTCCCCCAATCAAACCACTCTTTTTTTTTAATTCTGCTCTATCAGCGTAGGAGGTCACATATCACAGGAGATGAAATTGAGGAAATTATGAGATGTATATGTACTCTCCCACTCCCCAAACACCCGTTGCAGTGAAGTTTGCTTTAAAATGTTCTTTCAACCCATCTGTAACTTTAAAAGAATGTGAAACTAAGGTTTCAGAAAACATCAATCCCTGCAGTTCTGAGCTATGACCAACCACAATTTCCAGTTTCTTCTCCACTGGATCTTGTCCAGTGTTTCTGTGCCACCTCCTGTCACTTCCCTTATATTTTTATCTGATAAGCAAATGTCTGGTGAAGAGTGCTTGGCAGTACTTGAAGCTATCCAGTCATCCAAAGGCCATCAAGTTAAAGGCATAAGGAGACTTCTTAAAAGGTGACCACCATTATGTCTTTGAAAGATCACAGATACAACTACAGTATCCTGTGCCCCATACTCCTAGACCTCACTTCCTGCAACTATTGTCAGTTTGGCACAGTGTTCATTAGCACTGCAGTGAGGGTGGGTCTTCTATGCTGTTTAGGATGAGATAAAGTACCACAACTCAGCTCAACTTTACTCAGACATTAGCTCCTGGGACCACACCTAAAGCTCTGAGAAGTGCAAAAAAAGAATTATAAACTTGGAATATGTTTGAGCATGTTGGTAAAGTTAAACCATCCTCTAAAGGGGGGCACTGCTACCACCTGCAAGACAGAGAGGCTGCCCCCAGAATCCTCTTTGTGCATTATCTATAAAAACACACATGTATAAACATTTACAGTCACATATGCACAGCCCCCCCCACACACACACACATTGTGTCCTTTCTGCAGGCAGCTACAGATACTATGTAACTACAAAGCTATATTAACACATACCTACAAATCTTCGCAGAGAGCCACAGCTGTATTCTCCCACATACTGTGCTTGCAGTCAGCATACACCCCTGCATTGCCCGATGGTCGCGCACAGACCCTCACCTACAGGCACCCATCCCGCACTGCTCTCTGTGCGCCCAACGCACCTGCACAGGGGAACGCTGGCACCTAAGCAGAGCTCACCCTACACGCGCCTCTAGCCACACTCGGCTCACCCCTGCACCCACAGCGGGGGTGGGAGGGGGGCAGGAGCGGGCGCGTGGACCCTTCAGGGGGTGCCGGGCTCCTGCCCCCACCGCCGCGCGCCGTTGCCTGCGAGTGTGTGAGCGGAGGAGGGGCGGGCTGCGGGGGAGGGGCGGGAGGCGGCGCCGGCGCCAAGCTCCGGGGCGCCGGCGGAGGAGCCCTGGCAGTCCTGCCGCGCGGGGCGCTGGAAGCGGAGGGGCCGCGGGGAGCGCAGCGCCTGGAGCCCGGCGGTGGCGGCAGCAGCAGCGGACGGAAGGAGCCGAGCTCGCCCCGCGCTCCCCTGAATGACGGGCGGCAGGTTCGACTTCGACGATGGCGGCACCTACTGCGGCGGCTGGGAGGAGGGCAAAGCCCACGGGCACGGCATCTGCACCGGGCCCAAGGGGCAGGGCGAGTACGCGGGCTCCTGGTCCCACGGCTTCGAGGTGGTGGGCGGCTACACCTGGCCCAGCGGCAACACCTACCAGGGCTACTGGGCGCAGGGCAAGCGCCACGGGCTGGGCGTGGAGACCAAGGGCAGGTGGATGTACCGGGGCGAGTGGTCCCACGGCTTCAAGGGGCGCTACGGGGTGCGGCAGAGCCTCACCACCCCGGCCCGCTACGAGGGCACCTGGAGCAACGGGCTGCAGGACGGCTACGGCGTGGAGACCTACGGGGATGGAGGTGAGCGCCCCGCGGGCGGGAGGGAAGAAGGGGAGCGCGCCCGCCCCCTGGCGCGCGGGGCTCGGCGCAACATGCCTGGCGGGCCACACGCACAGCATGTGTGTGCGCACACACACGTGTGCCGCCGCTGCCACCTGGCGCGCCCCACGCACGCGGCCCCGGGCGCCTGGGCTCTCGCAGGAGCTGCTCTGCCCGCGCACAGAACCCAGCAGGGGCACGGCTGCCAGGAGTCAGTGTCAGGCGCAGGGGAAGAAGGAGTCTCAACTCTTGACAAAGTTTCGCCCCCCCCCCTTTTGTGTATAGATTGCGCGCGCGAGCAGGGCCACATTGAAACCGCGGGAGCGGTGCATCTTTTGCAAGGGGCAGCTGCTGAGCCTGTGAGCAGATTCCCCATTGTCACTGGTTGAAGCTGCAGCCAACTGACAGAGAGTTCAGGGAGGCCTCGATCCTAGAGCTGGACCGCCGCTAGTACTAATGTGACACAGAGCGGAATGGAGGAAGATTCATAAAGGAAGCTACCGTTGCTTTACACTCATTAGGGCAATGAAAACAAAGTGTCGGTTACACTGTTGCAGGTGACCTAGGGTTAATATTAATTATCCTGTTAGAAACGCTGCATTTGAGTGATATATGCAAAGGGGATGAAACTTACGAGCTGTTTCATGGTTTCACTTTTAAAAGTTCCACATTCCCAGAGCTATCGTTTTTCCTTCACCAGCTGGTAGAAATGTTTGCAGATTCCTAAGCATTAGAAATAAATTGCGATTGCTTGAAAACATTGTTTTTTGCCTGTTCTTTGTACAACTGCTGGAGGTTTCACAGGTGGTGTTCCTTGATTTAGTAACACTTACATATTCTATCAGAGAGAAAACTGGCAAATAAATCTCAATCACTCACTTTTGAGAGTTTGTATGGGAAAACAATATTGATAAAGTCATGAGAAAGCTAACAGTGGCCAAATAGATTATACATTATTAGATGTAATGAATCTTGGACCCACCTACATTTTTATAAAATGAGCTTATTTAATTAACACAGAAATATTGTAACTTAAAAAACCCCCCACATGTGATTCTAAATACAAATCATGTTTTGAAATAAGGCCAGCTGCTGTTTACAAACCCTCCTCCCCCCCCAAAAAAACCCCAACCCTTCTAAAACTCTCCCATATTTTGTGACTTCTGACATATTTAGCATATCAAGGGGTATCAAGTTGAGGTTCAGCAAGGTGACTCATGAGTAAAGCTTACACAGTTGCACAGTTTCATTTAATCGTAGTGTACATGTGTCATTTCAAGCGCCACACAAAAGACAGATCAGCCTGTTTCTGCTCTCATGCTGATTTTACACTGCTGTAGCTCTTGGAGTTACAGCAGTGTAAAATCAGTGTAAGTGAGAGTAGTGACTAATGGAATTACTTGATTTATCCCAATGTAAGGGGAGAATCTGGCCTAATTTTTTAGAGCTGAAATCTTTTAGAAGTGTTACTTAGTTTAACATTTATGTACATTTTGCAAGTTCAAATTTGTGTGAAAGTGTGTGAGTGCTGTGCAAGAAGTGTAATTTAGCAAAACAATAGATAATATATCAAATCTGCCTTCCTTGTGACTTAAAAACAAATCTTTGGTTCAGGCCTCTTAAGTAATGCTGTGTATCAGTTTCTACATGAAGTTTGATTAGCGACTTGTGGGCAAACCTGAAAGAGATCCATCAAAGAATGGATGCCCATGTGCTAAGGGGGAGTAGAGCCCCACACTTACAAATGAAGCTTTTTATTCCAAAATTTAGTGAGACCATAAAATTAATTTTATAATAAAGTTAAAATACATTGCTTTATAAAACAGATTGATTTTATAGTTAATTTTATATTGGGATTTAAAAAAAACAACGTGTTTTCACATGCTCATAGTGATCTCTTGGGGCTGAAAGTTTTCATGCTTGGTCTCTGCCTAGAGGGTACATGCATGTTTTTTATTTATTTAATTCTAAAACATGATCAGAGTTTTAGTTCACTTTCACTACACTGTAGGATTCTTTTGTTTGTTTGTTTGTTTTTCTGGTGGATTAGAAGTTTAAGAAGGGCTGATGGCAAGTATAATTCATTGTAGCAATATTTTTAAAGTAAATTAGCATGCTCGTTATTGTTATAAATAGGTTTCTCAATAATTAACATACACTGTTCTTTTTTTAGGGTAATTGTGGGAATCCATGTTTGTTGGTTTTACCCCCTCTTAATGAAGCAGAATGTAATTCAGAAGACAATTGTCTTCATAGATAGTTTGGAAGTCAGTAGCTTTATTAAAAAAATCCACACTATCCTATCTTAAGAATTTTTGTTCTGTTAATGTAAATCTATTACTAAGGCCCCAATTCTGCAAACACTTAAGAACATGTCAGTATATTTGAGCATGTGAATTCCTGTGGATTTTAATGGGACTACTCATGTGAGTTAAGTTACACATATGCTTAGGTGTCTGCAGAGTCAGGGCCTTAGTTTTGAGGCACTGCAAACACAGCAGCAAATGAGAAACTGCAGAAAACTATTCAGAAAAATATCTGGATTGTTACTACAAACAAACTGAGCATATACCAAAGCTGCTCAAAATAAGCAGAAATTGGGCTTGTTTTATGCTGAGCCGGCTTGTGCGTTGCGTGTTGGCTAGTTTTTCTGGCTTGTTATTGTTTTTAAAGTAGCTTGTTTGCTGTCCTGGAGAACATTAGCATAATGAAATAACTTTATGTACATAGATTGTAGTGATTTTAAAAAAAGAATCTAAACAGAAATAGTTTCCACAATAATTTTCTCTTAAAATGTGTTAGTGTGAGAGGGACGTACATATAAGTATAGAAATAACAAACACTGGCAACAAGCAAACTTCTTCTGCTCTCTGTCTGCATACAAAACTTCCTTTGATTTTCATCTGCACCACAGCGTAATACAGTCCATTGTGTGTATGTGCTTTTTAAACTGACGTTCAACTAAATCTCCATGGAAAAGGTTATAAATTTAGGTTTTAATTAGAGCTAGGTAAACTTTGTAGATCAATAGTTATTTGCTGACAGATGCAATTTCAGGCCATCCAAAACTGTTAGTGAATTTAACTGTACTGAATTCAACTATTTTGCTGTGTGGCCCAGTTGTAGCTTGTTTCTTTGAGGAGCACATGCAGTTTTTAAATCACTTGGTAATTACAGTGGTAGCCTTAAAGCCACTATCAATGGCACTAATTAGAACTATCAGTTATAGTTAAAATGAACATAAAAAAGGCATGTAGTTTCTTGCATGAATGAGTGTGCATAGTACGGGAACCAAAAGCTTTCCGTTATATGTTTTTTGTAGATCATGTTGTTCATTGAATATGTTAGCCTTTCATTATATTACAGTATTATTATGGATAATCATATCCCTCTAACAACTTCTTAAATTTTCACTTTGGAAATAATAGATGCAACTATAATTTATGTAAGACTATTGTTTCTACATTTATGTATATGTATGCACATTTTAAATGGAAAATATTTTGAATATAACTGGAAAACTTAATGCAAGAGTGGACACTTTTCTACATGATACCGCCTAGTAATAATAAAGAGGGATACCTTTCTGATTAATGCCTAATTACAACCAAATATCTGAGTCCTTGAGAATTGTTGCACTGCAAAACTACACACACAAAAATCAGATGAAATATCCATAGTATGGTGTGTGTTTGTTCTTCCCCCCCACCCATGTTTGATTTATAGAATATTCCACTTCCTCATTAGCTAATGTTTCTTTTCTTTTTTTAATAAGGAGGTGGCCTTGATTTCCTTGTCCCAGTAGAAAGAAGAGTCTGATAAGCACATAAGAGTAAATTAATTGTCCTGGTTTTAATGCTCTCCGGGGCCAATCATAACCATTTCCATTTTCTCCTACAAAGAAGTGAAAAACATACGTCATAATTGAGTTATATGTTTTTGATCTTCTGTGTTCACTTTTCAAAACAAAAATATTGTATGATCAAGAAAAATTGCAGACCATCCTAGCTTTGATATTTATGATAACTTTTTTTATTTAAATAGAGTGGACCTGATTCTGATCTACACTGTTCTGGCAATATAAAGAGGCCATGTGGTGGGATGCCAACATGGTGTAATGGGGCCTAGTCTAAATGAGAGTCAAGTGTATTTATTTTAAAGTAACGGAACAGTTATTACTGGCATAACAAATTAGACGGTTGATATATGTAGCAGCAAAACATCTGTAGCCAATTCTCACCTCGGGGTTCTAAAAGTACACCTCTTGTAATCACATGGATGGAAGTGGGCAAAATATAGCTTCAGTTATGCTAGAATATTCATACATTTATTTCCAGGAAAAATATTTATTAAAGTAACAAGTGTCAAGAAAAAGACTGTACTTTTAAAACTATTTACAGACCACATCCATGTATTATGCTCATGTTTTTTATTTGCCCTGCTCCATATGTTGAGTATTTCTAAATAACCATGTTTCTAGATTCAGCAGCCTTAAAAACCAGTGCTTCAGCAGGTATCTAGGATACAGAGAGGGAGAGAGAATCTAAGAAAGTTGCTTACTGTTGATGTCAGCAGCCATCTGTTAGAAAAGAAAACCTTCACTTGCTAGAATATTTTAACACTAAATAGTTACATTGTTGAGCTTATTTAACATTATATGAAATATAAATTGGTTAAAAAAATCTTTGTGACAAAGCTTATAAACTGATGCTTTTAAATTAGCGCGTTCAGACAGGTATGATAAGTGGTAAATGGTAATAATATTGTATATTGATGAGTAATTTTCACACAGATGCATAACCAAACTGGACTATGTACATAAAACTGAGATTTAATTTCAAACAATTACTCAAATTAAACTTTAAGTGATGTTAAAATTTGAGGCATTTGACAAATGCAAACATTTACAGAAAATCACTGACTTCAAAATGTCAAATATTTTTCTCTAAAGAACAATTTAATGTGTTATGCAGCTAACAGACTAAAACCAAACAAAGATATTTTAAAAGTTTCTTATTAGTACTTTTCTAAGAATATCCAGAGTTGTGTATGTTAGTGTTTTGGGCAGTGGGTGGAGGGTGGTGGGAGGAGAGAGGGAGATAGAACCTCATGTTTCAGGGTTTAAATCAATCTCTAACTTTTAAGGATTAGGACAAGAACTTTTTGGGGGACAAATCTGCCTATTGTGGGGTTTCTTGCACTTTCCTCTAACACATCTGGTATTGGCTATTGTCAGATGCAGGATATTGAACTAGGTGAACCACTGGTCTTGACCCAGTATGGTAGTTCCTATGTTCTTAAGGAGACAACCATGTACCAGGGAGTAACCTGAATTTACTTTTTTAACCCCAGACAATACAACTTCAATCATACAGATATCTGTTACTTCCTCTTTTCAAATGTTATGCAACTCCCTCTTCTGTTTCCATTTAAAAAAAATCAGTGTTAAGACTGACATAACATATTCAGGTACAGCTAAAATGGTATCCCTTAATTCTCTGCTATTCTGCCATTGGCCTGTCCTAACTACATACAAATGAGCACAAATGAGAGGTAACTTCAAATTCTTTTCATATTTAAGTGAATAGTGAGAAAAACTTGAAGTTTCTGCCTCAGTTCTGATAGCCTTGTCACAAATTTAGTAATGCAATTATTTAATTAAATATAAAAATAAAATTTACAAGCAAAATTATTTTCCATGTCTTGTCAGTCATCATTGTTCTAAATTTCATTATGGCTGATAGAGGCCTTGAACATGTTGTCTTTGAACCTGAACTCAGTTGTTTCTTAAGCAGATCTCCCACTGATTTCACTGGGACTTTTGCATATGATCAGACTGCAGGATAAGATGTTTGCTATTTTTCTGGGTTCTTTGTGGATGTCTCATAATACAGTATTTCTGTTGCTACAAATAGAATAAAGGTCTGAAACGAAATACAACCTACAGAGAAGTTATTGATTTTATAGAGAACACAGCTATTCAGTATTCATGATAGCGAAATATATGTTGGCAGCAAAAAATGTAAATGCCAAAATTTCACAAGGAGTAAGAAGAGGCAAAGGTAATATACTGCGGTTTCATTCCTGGCATCTCAGCAAAATTAAATGGTTTTTTTTTTCTGTTAAAATATATTTTGACACTAGTGTGCAAGGGATCATTGTGCAATAAACCAGTAGAAGTGCCTTTTTGTTGAGAGACCCAGATTAAAATCAGACTGGACACTACTGGATTTTTAATTGTCTCAGTACTGGGTTCATTTGAAATGCTAAATTTTTATTAAACAGCAGAATAATTTTTAAAAAGTTAGAAAAATATTTTTCTATTCTAGGATTCTTTTTATCATGTAACATGTGTTGCCTTTTCTGATGAAATTTTGCCAAAAATGTTTGATAAAATAGCTGGCAGTAGGTATACTATTCTAGTGATGGCATCAGTTCCTCTGTAATTGAATTGCTTCTTAAATGTTGTTTCCATTGGTTATTCTTTTAAAAGGTACATACCAGGGACAGTGGACAGGAGGGATGCGGCACGGATATGGTGTACGTCAAAGTGTACCTTATGGCATGGCAACTGTGATCCGTTCACCCCTCCGAACATCTCTAGTCTCACTTCGTAGTGAGCAGAGCAATGGCACTGTTCTGCATGACATTACTTCAGACAGCCCAGCTGGAACAAGAGGTGGGTTTGTTTTGAATTTTCACAGTGAACCGGAAGCCATGGGTAGTAAGAAAAGAGGAGGCTTGTTCAGAAGAGGATCCCTTCTTGGTAGTATAAAACTTAGAAAATCTGAATCTAAATCATCAATATCTAGCAAACGTAGCTCTGTCAGGAGTGATGCTGCTATGAGCAGAATTAGTTCTAGTGATGCCAACTCTACGATTAGTTTTGGAGATGGTGACTGTGATTATTGCCCTATGGAAGACCATGTTGATGCCACCACAACAGAAACGTACATGGGAGAGTGGAAGAATGACAAGCGCAATGGTTTTGGTATTAGTGAGCGTTCAAATGGTATGAAATATGAAGGAGAATGGCTAAATAATAAACGGCATGGATATGGATGCACCATATTTCCAGATGGCACAAAGGAAGAGGGAAAATATAAAAACAATGTTTTGGTCCGTGGAATAAGGAAGCAACTTATACCAATAAGAAACACCAAAACTAAAGAAAAAGTGGATAGAGCCATAGAGGGTGCACAAAGGGCAGCTGCTATGGCAAGAACCAAAGTGGAAATTGCATCTTCAAGGTATGTAATTGCAAAATGCATATTTTTGCCACTTCATGTGTAGCAACAAAAATGTATTGTTTGCAGTAAATTATATTGACAGAGGCTCTTAAAAGTTTGAGTACAAATTGTTGTCTTCAATGGGCAATATTCAGCTCTGTTTCATATGTGCATCTTGACTGACTTTAATGAAGTTGCATATGTGAACCTGAGAGTAGAATTTGCCCCCATAACTTGAGAGAAGTATTACTTGCACACTTCAGAAATATACTGTCAGTCTTGCATGCTTGCACTTAAACTATAGAACTACTACTAAATTATATCATTGCATTCCATTGTACACATGGGGTTTCACCTTTATATGCCATCTTGAAAATTAAGCTGGTGAAGAATGTGGTGGCCTGCTTATAAAGTGGAATATCTTTCCATAAGCATGTTACACTTTTGCTTAGTGATTTGTTCTTCTTTACTGTAGGTTTCCAGATAAAATGTAAGGTGTTGGTTTTGACTTATAACACCCTAAGGACTAGATTCACAAAAGAACTTGGGTGCCTAATTAGCACTTTAGGTGCCTTAATCCCAGAATCATGTCCCACTGGGATTCACAGAACCCTGCTCAGTTGCCCCTGAATACTGTAGGCACCTAAAATAGATTGGCTTCTAAATTTTTGCAATAAAAGCTCCCTAAGTGCCTATGTGTCTGCCTCTGAGCATGCGTGCTTCAGCCCCATGCCAGGCATCCGGAGGCCTGAGCCCCAGAGAATGCATGAACCAGGGGAGGACAGGCTTTCCGTTGCCTAACTCACCTGCAGGACCCGATCTGGTAAGCATGCTCAGAGCTCACCTACCAGACTGGGCCTTTCTGGGGAAGCTTACACAAAATGCCAGGGCGAGGAGGAGGAACTCCTTCATAACTTTCAGGCCAGTCATTAGAGAACTCACCTGGAATGCAGAAGACACACTTGCACAGTTGTGCTCTAAACATCTGTTTATTAGCAACACTCCCTTCCCCCCAGTTCAAGTCCCCCTAATGCCAGGAGAGGGTTTGCAGCTGAGAATCCCATGCAGAAGGAGGAGCCTCCCTGCAGCCCAGACTTCGGCGCCTATCCAAAAGAGAGGGGCAGGTCTTAGCACACCTCTTGGCATGGCACCTCCCATTGGCTAAGTTATGGGAGGCATTGTCTAGCATGCTGGCTTTCATTAATCCTGTTTTTGAGGCACCCATCTCTCTGTACATTCATTGTATAGGGATCTAGGTGCCTAACTCAGGTTTTGTGAATCCAAGTGATTTTCTAAGTACCTAAAAGTTATACATGGTGATGAATGTCGCCATACCTAAGTTTCTTTGTGAATCAGGACCTATCTACTTATTTGAGAGAGCCTCTTTTCACTCATTTGAGCTGGAATCCCCTAAGTCTAGATGGGGATAGGGACCCACTTGGCAGGGTGTTCTGAGGGGACTCTCAGTTTGGAACTTGCTTCCCCCATTGGATCTGAAATAACCAGAATCTGATGACATTCAGGGCATGTTGCAAACTTCATGGGTTTTCTTTTCCCCAAGTGTTTGAAAATGAGAGAATTTTGAGGGTGGTTAACGGGGAAAGAAGGAAGGCTGTTTCAACTTTAATTTTTTTGTTTTTTGGTTCAGGGTTGAGATGGAATTGCCACAATTTAAATTATAATATAGGCAGTTTCTGATAATTTTAAAGTGTTTTGTCAAGGGTGCTTAAAGCAAATACATAGGCACTCTTTTTGTTTATAAATGTAAATAAATAAAATAAAGCTTTCTGGCAACTTTCCACATTTCAAATTACTTTTCTCAGTCAGACTCTACTTGCAATTTACTGTCGTCATAAAAACAACTTTTTAAAAAAAATATGCTGTGAGGAAATATTGACTGGAGTGTTAGAAAGAGAATATGCCATATTACACTTGTTAAAGTTGACCTTCCACTACTGACACCGACTTTTGCTTGAATTGTACAGCCACTCGCGCATAGATTTAAAAAGATATATTCACTACACGTAAGTAATACTAATAAATAACAATTCAAGGAGAGTACCAAATACATGGAAGAAGTTGAATTTGTGGGTGATTTATACTGAAAAGCAGTTAAGTGGCAAACACATAAAGAAGTTATTGGGCTACTAATCCAATTGGAGGTAAAATCTACTTGGTAACACAGTTTGCCCTCAAATGAGTGTTGGTAGCTGGATTTTGCAAAGAAGTCAGGGAGGCCTTCGGCAGCGTAACCATTTAGCAGAGAGTTGAAGCAATAACTAATTTTAAAACAACATACAAAATCCAGAATGAGAATTTAACTTTTATCAGAAGAATTAAAAGTAGGTTGAGTAAAGAAATGCATCATACTGTACACATTTTGATAATAAAACAGATCATAGTATATTAGGAAGTTAAAAAAAAATGGCTCTAAAGAAAAAGATTTTTTAACCAGTGTACTGCTTCCTAAAAAAAATTAGAGTAATATTTTAAAGAATCTTTAACAGTTTGTAAATGATGTTGTAACAGGGCACAGACTCAGCACAGCAGCGCCTCCTGCTGGTTGGTTTGGGAATTAGCTCTTTCAGCAGTGCACCTTCATTAGTGGTGTCTCGCTCTCCATTACTTTCTCGGTCTCCACCATCCTCACCCATGTCACTCTCATGACCCATGTCACTCTCGTACCACGGCATCCACTTCTGGACACTGTCCTCCGGCTGTGCCTGCTCTGCTAGCTCTCACCCCGGCCCTCCTTCCGGGGGACCAGCAGCTTCTGGTTCTATCACTCGCCTCAATGGCTCACTGCAGTCCTCAGTCTTGCCCCTTCCTCCAAGGGCAAACTGCAGTCTGGCTTAGCCACTCTCATCACTGGCAAGTGATGGGGAAAGGAGGGGAGAGCGCCCAGGCTTGCCCACTACTCTGAGCCCCAACCCAGGGACCCTCTAGCGGCAACCACTTACTGCCCTCCTCTAACTCTCCTCTACTGCTTGTTTCCTTCGGCCCCTTCGCTGTAGCCCCAGCACCTTCTCTGCCCCCTTTGTGTCAGGACCCCAGTCTGGCAGTCGTCAGCCTAGAGCTCTCCCAGCCTCTGCTGACCCTGCCCAGCCCTGTCTTAGGTGCTTCTCTCTCTAAGAGCCAGTTCTTCTCCCTTTGCCCAGCCTTCTTATAGGGCCCAGCATGGCCCTGATAGGCTGCTTTCAAGCCTCCACTTGATTGGCTCCCAATAAGCCCTTCCAGGATTGGCTGGGGCTCTGCACAGCCTCTTTGGGTTGCTTTAACCCCTTCTAGTACAGATGTACATAAGGTCTTCAAAATATGTAAATTAGTAAAGGCTGGATATGCAGAAAGGATTTTAAGGAGGTGGAGGTAAGGGTCCCCCAAAATATGACTACAGAAACTATTTGTAATACTGTATTAATTTCTGAACACCCTCTTCCTAAAAATGTAGACAAATAAGGTAGAATTTAAAGGAGAGCAATAAATATGATAAAAGGGTAGAGGGACTGGTTGTTACAAGGAATTTAAAGAATACAATTATCTATAGCTTTGCTGAGCAATAGCCCCGGTCTACACTAAGAACTTATGTCAGTATAAGTACATCACTTAGGGGTGGGGAAAATCCGCACCGTGAGCGACAGTTATACTGCCCAAACTCCCGGTGTAGACAGCACTATGTTGATGGGAGAGCTGCTCCCATCATCATAGCTACCACCTCTCAGGAAGGTGGAGTACCTAGCTCTCCTGTTGGCATAGGTAGCGTTTTCACTAAGTGCTGCAGCTGCACCATTGCAGCACTGTAAGTGTAGACAAGCCCTAAATGTGATTTGAGAAAGATTGTTGAGGCTGGTACCGTGTGTAATTGAAGTTACAGGATGAAATTAAGAAAAAGAAATTGGTAATGAGGGCCGGATATATACCTAGGTTGATGTACAAATGCTCCTTGATAGCCCTTGAAGGGTATTCTCCACCTGTACTTTTTGTAATCAGCTTTTGTCATCCTGAAGCAATCAAGTGATAAAAGAGCAAACACGTAGCAGAGCATCAGAAAATACTTGCGTGTCAATCATAACTAAACAACAAGGAAGTTGTAAAGTAGGATTAAAGACCAGTAGTGACTTGTCTTGAAGGACATTCATATAGGGAAGGCACAGATTATATTGACCCTCTGCTGTCCTAATTGTTTAGGACAGTGGAGATGGGATGGAGAGATGGTTATAAAGGATTAAGAGGCTGGAGGAGGTGGTCGATAAACATTTTGAGAAGTAGGGTAGAGTGAAGCTGTGAAATGTACGTGCATATAGTTCCATAAATTAATGTTTATGGGAACATCAGGGAATATTCCATGTCAGAAAAATATAACCCTTTAACAAAAGAGAGGCAGTCTGGCCTAGCAAGACTACCCATTTTGGGTTGATCTCCATTCAACTTTCCTTTTTATTCAACCATCACCTTGCCTCAGTCTCCTCCATAAATCAACCAAACTCTATTCTATAACTTTTGCTTAAATTGCCTTTAGTCATTTTGGAAACTCATTCTGTGTTTATTAGTATCCTCTGCATTAAATACTGGTAGCATAAGAATAATTCCCTTTTTAATCCTAGCTCTTGGGCTGTATCCTAATTTTTGACACTGTTCAATAGTGTGAATAGTTTCTCTTGTCTTTTCAAATGGAAATCATTCAAACTCATTAAGCCTTTCCATAACTGATTTTCTTGAGACTGTGATAAGAGAGATGCTCTGACTTAACAAGATTTGAGTTTGATGCAGGAATTAGTAGCTGAAATTCTGTGGCCTGTATTATGCAAGATACCAGACTAAATTATAATAATGGTCCCTTCTGGCATTAAAAATCTATGATGCTCCCTCTCAAAAGAAACAATTTGTATGGAACGGTAAACAATTATATATACACAATTCTAGTTGGGGGTCTAACAAGGGTTTATCCAATAAAACAGGAACCATTCTTTTTCTTATTGATCATTCTTCAGGTAATACAATCAGTTTCTGCTTGCCTTTTTTTATTGCAGCTGTATTCCTGGCTGAGAGTTTCAGCAATTTTTTTGTAGTAACTCTGAAATTCATTTCCTGATCCATTCATCTCCAGATGCTTTTCTAAAAGATACGCTCTAATTCCAAAAGAAATTAGTTCAGAGAAGTTCTATGGCCTGTGTTATACAGGAGGTCAAGCTGGATCATCACAATGGTCCCTTCTGGCTTTATAATCTACAACTCTATGAATGAATGTGCAGAATGGCTGTTCTATTTAGCACAGATTCCCTAGCTTCTTCATTCTTTGTTCCCGAACTAATAATTGTTACATTTTTTAGCATTTTCAATCTACTTACTCAATCACTCAAATTATGCCATTCCCTTTTATTCTAGTTGTATTGCAACTTATTTTTTACCCAGATTCTAATTTCAATATTATCTACAGATTTGGAAATTTGTTTTCAATATCTTGGCCAAATAATTTAATTGTTTAATAATTGTTACTGAAATTTTAAAACTGAGCCTGGATTCATAACCCTTTTTCAACTTGTAAAACTTCCATTTGTAGCTATCTTTTTGTTTCCTTTTATCTAGTGCACTGTTTTGCTTCCTGTTCTCAGACTCTTTGTTGCCATTAATCTCTTGATATATGGAAGGTGTCAAAAGCTTTCTGAAAATCTGTTTTATGTATCCTGCCTTTCTTTTATCATGACTGTAGGATCTATAAAGTAATCTAGCAAGTTAGTTAAACATGACCTCCATCAACCTAAATTCTATCCTGACTCAGAATGTGCTTTCCAATTTATTTTTATTGGTGTCTTTTTGACATAATTACTGTCATAGCAATTAATCAAAAAAATACAAAGCTGCTCAACAGTTAAGCATTATAGACCAATCCCTGCTACAACAAAAGTCACAGAAAGACGAGATACACATCTAAAAAGTGAATATTCATTAGCAATGAATAATAATTAATAATAAAATTGTTTTAACAAACACCGGTATAACTTGGGGATCGTGGCATAAAGCAAAAATATCTCAGAACATATTAAACAAAGAGAAAACACTGGAGCTCATGTATTACAATCTTGGAAGTAGAGAAATTTCAGAAATATAGGGGTGCTTCCCCCATTTTATCACTTTAATAGTCACTGTGGAGAAAATCTTAAAACTATTTTAAAGTCACTGAGACAAATCCATTCATTTATTGCCTTCAAAAATGTTACACTGGGGATAAATCTAGCCTACTTCTCCAGTTTCCTGTATTTGTAAGGAAAAATGGCTACTTGCCAGTCCTCAAGAATATTGAACGGGGGAATTTCTCCTGTGTGTGTATTCAAAGGACATACAAACTATGGGTCCAATCCTGCTGGATGCTGATTGCCTACTGTGAGATACTATGGATGTTCAACATCTATTGAAGCAGTAGTCAATCAGCAGGTTATACCAGGAGACTCCAAAGACTTCATTTTTTCATTGTAGGTATTTTGAACTTTTTTTTAAAGGCAGTTATACATTTCTAGTGTTATAACGTCCGAGTATTTCTAGCCATAAAGGTTTTATTCTTGCTAACTAGGGTTATGTGAGATAAGAATACTCCCCCTCACATCTTGATGGTGTTAGAAAAGAAGGAGATGGAGGAAATAAATAAGATTAGTTCATTTTTCTTTACAAAAAGCTATTTATTGTGATGGAGTTGCTTAAAACAATTTGAACATATAGTAGTTCAGTCTTTGTCATTAGCTAAGATTTTGTCCAGTTTTTAAACTCCTGTGTTCAGGAGTGTACACCTCATCTGAAATATTTACTGTGGGCACATAAGCAGTTTCACTATTACAATTAAGTATGTGTGTGAGGCTTTGCAGGGTCAGGGCTAAGTCTGCAGTGGTGGCTGTCAGCATAGAAGTGCAATAGTATGGAGATGCATGTTAATAATTTAGTCTTTGATCTTGTTAACATTTACACATGTGCTTATCTTCATTACTCTGAGTTTGTCACAGTTAAAATGGCAATGGTCATAATTTTGAAACAGAAATTGCATAAAGTCATTGAGCACAATATTTCAGTGAAACTATATTTTTAATCACAAATTTGTTACAATACTTTGAGGTGATAAAGGCCGCAGTCCTAAAAACACTTAAGTGTATCTGTAACTTTGCTAAAGTGAGTAATTTAGGTTTATTAAGTTTTTGCAAGATCAAGAACAGATTCAGTCATACTTCACAAGTTTGTAAAGTTAAAAAAATGCACACAAAACTCTAGGGGCCAGATCCTTAGCTGGTATAAGAAGGGACAGTTAGATCATCTAGCCTGATTTCCTCTATATCACAGACAACGTACATTTGCTTTTGGTTTTGATTTTGTTTAAAATTTCATGGGAATTTCAGTGTTTGTTATTATTTTTTAAAAGGGTGAAAATCAGTGTAAAAATGAACTCAGTATTCTGGGTAAATATCAGGGTTAAAAGCATCAACTAAAGAAAAGTAAAAATACTGAAAGTAAAAGTAGTTTAATGCTGTGGTTTATTCCATCAGCTGTACATTAACAGTATGTATCCACATGTGGGTATCTTCTACTACATTACCTTACTTTAACAGACAGCCTCGTATTTACAATTAGACTAATTTATTATTAACAAACACATCTACCTAATGTAATGCATTGGATTTTCTTAACATACTCAGTATTTTCATGTACTTGAGGGGTCCAAAAGTCAAATGAAAATTGGTAAAAACTGAATAATAAATATTGTAAAAACCCAGGAATTTTTCTGTAAAATCTGAAAATGAAAGGCATTAATCACAGGCCATTACATTTCACCCAATTACCTCTGTATTGAGCCCAGTAACTTGCATTAGCTTACCCACGCTAAACATCTAGGCCTGAATTTTTAAAAAAACCACCAGCTACTGTTCGTTTCAAAAGCATGTTGTGACTGTCTAAGTTACATGGTTTTAGAGATCTCCTGTGCCCTCTAAGAATCTTTCCTGAACTCTACACTTGGCCCCATGCTGACTCTTCTCTCTCCCCCCCCCCTTTAGAAATAGGTGGAAGTCACAGGTTCTGTGACAGCCTTAATTAATTAAACCAGAATTGGTAACATGAATAATCAGGACAGCAATGTGTCCAGGAAACAGCTCACAGTTAAGACAACCTATCTCTCGATCTTACATAGAGGATGCAATCCAGGGAGTTTGCCATTGTATGTATAACTGTTTTCAAGTAATATAAGTATAAACTAATCAACGCTTACTCATTTCAGATATTTAAAAAATCAGAGCATTGTTATAAGATCATAAAACTAAGCTTTGTCAGCTTTTTATCCTTTACTGTGTGCTAAATATTGTCCATAGTAACCGTTTATTATTATGAAAAGTTGTCTGCATGTGTATCATAATATTTTGAGAACTTTTTTGGTCATAAAATTTGATTTTCTTGACATAATTGCACTACTACAATATATTTTTTCAAGAAGTAGATGAGTAGAGAAGGGGAGCCGGATAAGAGTTTTGACTATATTCTTCTTTATACAACCTTATTAACATCCAAAGGGTGCATATTATGAATAAATATAGGATTACAGCAGATTCAAAATAAATACAACTGGTCTTGAAAAAACCACTTGCATTCCCACCAGTGGTGAATGGAAAGCTTTCCCTGTGGGTGGTAGAGAGGGGTATAAAGGGTCTCTGGCATATACCCTTCTCTCTTCTCTTCTCCCTCCCCCCCCCCACAACCATCCCATAAATTTATGCACTAGAAGCCAAGAGACTTGTCTTTGGGTTGGAATTCCCTTCTTTCCTTGGTGTGTGTGTTTGTAACTACTATATGGATGAAATATAATTATAAAAGGATACAGTTTATTCTTAAGAAGAAGAATAAGCACATGTGCCCTATACTTTCTGATACTCTATATTACTGAGTTCTTCCGATTTTCTTACTAAGATAAACACTTCTGGTAGTTTTCTAGTTCTAGCTGTGACTATACAATGTTAGAAACAAGTGGAATGATACTTATCACTTACATAGCTCTTTTCATCTTCAGAATCTTTGCATTCATTACTCCTCACATCTGTGTTATAGGTAGGTATTTTACCAATAGGGGGATCAAGGCAGAGAGAGTAATTTCTACCCTGCAATACAACTCCTACCGCCGGCCCATGTCAGCTGACTCGGGCTCTGGCTGCAGGGCTATAAAATTGCAATGTAGACGTTCAGGCTCTAGCTGGAGCCCAGGCTCTGGGACCCTCCCCCCTCGTGGGGTTGCACAGCCCGGGCTCAAGCTCAAGCCCCAACATCTACACTGCAATTTTATAGCCCAGAAAGCCTGTGTCAGCTGACATGGGCCAACCGTGGGTGTTTTATTTCACTGTAGACATACCCCTAGTGACTAACCCGAGGCCAGAAAGAGAGTTTGTATCCGGAGCTGTGGCATGAGTTCCTGGAGCTCAGTCATTTGCTCAAACTATGAAATTTGTGCTTTTCCCTCTCTCTCCGTGTTAATCACAAGAATTGCTACTTTTAGCATTGGGTTGATGTTGCAAGGGAGAGAGAGAATAAACGTTGAAAGCGCATAGGGGGAGAAAGTGGGAATGGCAATGAATGGGAAAGAAGATTAGTAGAAGAGAGGAGAGATGGAATGGAAGAGAAGAGAAGGGATGGGGAGAAGAAATCAAAGGAAATGGAAGGCTTTCCTGCTTATCCTTTCCTGTCCTCATACGCCACAAAATATTTTTGACCAAATACATACTACCACCTAAATCAGACTTAGACTCAGCATTCTGAGTGTGGTGTAACAAGCTTTAATATGCATAATTATGTAACATTCACTGATCTTTGAGGTGGATGAAACAGAATATAAATAGATATTGTTCATTAACCTTTTTATTCACTACAGCAGCTGTACAACTGCCACAGAGTCCAGCTCTCTGCAGTAAAGCACTTAAATTGAGGCAAAATATTGTCCTGAGTTTTTAAAATGTTTCAACACAGTTTAAACTGGATGCTGTGAACGTATATTAGGATGCTGTGAACAGAACAAACAGGAATTAAAACTGAAGCCTCCTGTAGATAATTACAGTGCAGTGTCCATTACCCTGTCTCACTCATGGCCTCAGTTTTGACCTGGACAAACTGTGATTTCAAGGGAGAGAGAGAATTTAGTGTGTATTGAGTATGCATAGTTTGTGTCCCCTCTGAACAGCAACTGCCAATCATGCCAAACCGTGTTGAATTATGTGCAGCGCACAAACTTTCCACTGTGGATTAAGCTGACTCTACCAATCTCACTTTACTCAAGGCACTAAACTGGACACTCGCAAAACTAGTGCCTTGCAAATCTTTGAGATGCTTTACTTATTATAGATGAAATATGAACATTGTGTTTAGAAATAGGATCCAACTAATACCAAAGGTATTTATATGAGTCTGCTTGCATTAGTACAAAGATAACTTGGGTTTAGAACAAAATCAGTTATATTCATTTTACTGTTTAGTCTGATTCATGATCAAAAATGAAATTTTGCCATGGTAAAAATTAAATCAAGTTCTATGGATAAAATCAAGCTGCTGTATAATACATTATGTGGATAGTCTTAAAGTATAAGCCACTAACTCTACATTCTGTGGGTGAAAGGCTGGCTCTGTTGAAGTCAGTGAGCCATGGATTTTACCCATTATACAATTATTTCACTGGAAAAAGGAATGCAGGTTTGGACATTTAAAAGTCTGATTTGTAACAGTCCCTGTAGTGTGTGTTGGTGTATATATAATATATCTATTTGAAATGTAGAAATTACAAAACTGTCAATGGCTACTTCCCTGATTTGACTATATTATTTAGTTCAGATGAGTTAATAGCTGAAAAGGGCCAAAGTACTTCTATGTTAGCTTTCAGTTAAGCTGTAAATAAAAAAAAAAATCCCAAGTATTTAATTTTTCAATCAAATCATAGAATATTAGGGTTGGAAGATACCTCAGGAGGTCATCTAGTCCAACCCCCTGCTCAAAGCAGGACCAACCCCAACCAAATCATCCCAGCCAGGGCTTTGTCAAGCCGGGCCTTAAAAACCTCTAAGGATGGAGATTCCACCACCTCCCTAGGTAAAGCATTCCGGTGCTTTAGTTTTTCCTAATATCCAACCTAGACCTCCCCCACTGCAACTTGAGACCATTCCTCCTTGTTCTGTCATCTGCCACCACTGAAAACAGCCGAGCTCCATCCTCTTTGGAACCCCCCTTCAGGTAGTTGAAGGCTGCTATCAAATCCCTCCTCACTCTCCTCTTCTGCAGACTACATAAGCCCAGTTCCCTCAGCCTCTCCTCATAAATCATGTGCCCCAGCCCCCTAATCATTCTGGTTACCCTCCGCTGGACTCTCTCCAATTTGTCCACATCCTTTCTGTAGTGGGGGGCCCAAAATTGGACGCAGTACTCCAGATGTGGCCTCATGAGTGCCGAATAGAGGGGAATAATCTCTTCCCTCGATCTGCTGGCAATGCTGCTATTAATGCATCCCAATATGCGTTTAGCCTTCTTGGCAACAAGGGCCCTGTTGACTCATACTTAGCTTCTCATCCACTGTAATCCCCAAGTCCTTTTCTGCAGAACTGCCACTTAGTCAGTCGGTCCCCAGCCTGTAGCGGTGCATAGGATTCTTCCGTCCTAAGTGCAGGACTCTGCCCTTGTCCTTGTTGAACCTCCTCAGATTTCTTTCTCATCAGCTATAGATTCTTAAGATTTAGAGAAAGGGAGCTGAAAAAAGACAACGGGCCCTCAAAAGACCCATATAAGGAAAACCTTTCCAATAAGCAAGACTCTTGGAATGTTTCTCTGTGCAGGGCAGATTATTACATAAGTATTTTTGGTTGATTTGCAGACTAATTAATTTAGGAGCTGAAAGAACCTTTAAAAAGGCAGCCCAATAAAATTTAAAAAAAAACAAAGCACTTTTTGTGGGTCTTAGATCATATAAGTGTAGGACCAACATCTCTTGTTAGGGCCAGATTGTGAGAGAAGACATTATGTACACTTCCCCTTTAGCTATTCCAATACATATCTCTTCTGATGTACAATACCGCAATCATTCCAAAAGCTAAGCCTTTGAGCAGTGTCAGCCACTTCTTCTGACTTGGAGTAGAGATTTTGTGATGGAGAAATGTCTATTTAGAATGAAGAGACCACCAGATGCATTTTCACTTGTAATCTGAGGTACAACTTTGAACCTAGGTGAAAGTAAAAGGTTAATGAATTAACCTATTGTTTCCTATCAAAATGTTCTGCGGTAACTGTCATGCTGTCTGGAGTGGCTCACAACGGAGTGCCTACCTCAGGGCAGACTGTCAGAAAGCAGGGCAGACACCCCAGGCTGGTGGTGTTTTCTGTAATTAGATTTCACCAAGCCAGTAACAAATGTGAACTCCTGGCTCATTATATCAGTGTTACAATGGAGTCACAGACAGTCCCCTTAGACCAGTGGTTGGCAACCTGCAGCCCGTCAGGGTAATCTGCTGGCGGGCCACAAAACAGTTTGTTTACATTGACCATCCACAGGCACGGCCGCCCGCAGTTCCCAGTGGCCACGGCTTGCTGTTCCCGCCCAATGAGAGCTGCGAGAAGCGGCGGCCACCACATCCCTGTGGCCCGCGCCGCTTCCCACAGCTCCCATTCGCCGGGAACGGCGAACCGCGGCCACTGGGAGCTGCGGGCGGCCGTGCCTGTGGATGGTCAATGTAAACAAACTGTCTCAGGGCCCGCCAGCGGATTACCCTGACGGGCTGCGGGTGGGCCGCAGGTTGCCCACCACTGCCTTAGACTCTACAGTCTATCCTGCCACCCAAACAAAGTGGACTTTGTGATAAAAGGTCACTGAAACCAAAAAAATCACATCACATCACATCAGGTTGCTCCCTGTCTCAAGAGACCAGTCACTTACTTTAGATCAATTGGCACTCTAGATCTTACACCAAAGATAACACTGGTAGCAAATTTTATAGTAAACTAACTAAAGGTTTATTAGATAAAAAAAGGAAATGAGTTATTGAGAGGTTAAAGCAGGTAAAATATATGTAAAGGTAAGTCAGAGTTTGTAATTCCAAATGGTGGCAGTGATGTACTAAACTGCCACTTTCCCAAAAGTCTTTTCAGGGTACCCAGATTGTCTCTGGGGCTCTCTACTTTGCACCTGGTACACTTCCCGGTAAGAGTCCAGAGATAATGGATCTTCCCCTGAATCCATACTTACAGTTTCTTCTCATGAAAACATGCTGACAGGGTCACTACCCGCTTTGGCTTTTCCTTTGATGACGGAGAGCAAGGAATATATTTGGAGTCTTTGACCTCCGATCATCACGCCCAATGACCACTTGCTTTGAAATTAGCACTTTTCTATTAAAGTTCTTCATTTGTATTTCACAAGGCTTCTTTCTCATTTGGTTATTTATTTACACAATGTAAATATTTAATAACATTATAACAGGATATTGATAAGTAATGTAAGTAATATCCCATTAGTTTTCATGAAGTTTAAACACCAAATATACTCTTTTATACATTTAATAATCATTTTGATCTATACTAATACATAAGTGAATTGGCCTGGGGGTTCGGCATGAGTGCCACCTGGTCTGCCAGCATCACAGTAACATTTTTTGATCATACTAATGCATTTATTGCATCATCTTTAGTGTTTGCTAACTCTGAATATTTTACTAGTAATCAGAACTTGAGAAATTCACATGGCACCGACTAGTTTGAAAACTAAGCCTGTTAGGAAGAAAAATACCTCTGCCTGTACAACCCTTCCCTCCCCCCAAGCTTCTTCCCTTACAGGAATAAAAGTCATGTGTTGTTTATTTGTACTGTATTTAAGTGCAATGTTATCAATCAATTTTCTATTTAATTATTTTTTTAAATGTAACTTACTATAGCAATTTATTTAACTTACCGGTATTTGATTAACTCCTTCTGTACTAAACTAATATATTTGCTGCATAGTTTTGAGCTGTGCATATACCACAGAAAGTATTAATTAAATAATTTATTCCACAAATGCTGTAAAATTAAATGAATAATATATTTGCTGAATACTATTTGACCAACCCTACTTAGTTACTACTTACTCTTATTTTTGTTAGATTTTTTTCCTTTCTTGTCTTTAGTCCACTTTTCTTATTTTATTCCTATCTTTTTCTGAGTTGACGTCAGTGTCTGTTTCCTCTCTTTTCTCTCCCTTCTCCCCCATATTGTGGTGTTCTACTATTGTATGTTTTCTGTCTTTTCTTCCCAAACTCCCTTTCCCTGGTCCCCCTGCCAGAGTTCTCTCTAGGGTATTTTTTTCTCTCTTCCCCCACCATAGTTTATCTAATCAGTTTCTCCCTTTGCTTAATGTACTGCATGCTTAGTAATAAGAAGAGAAGACTCCATATTTCTAAAATGAAACTGGCTCTTTATCAAGAGAACCATTTAAAGAGATGCTGCAGCTAGCATTCAAGCCATGTGCAAACAGACTGATTTGCTTGTGCCTCCTCCAAGCTCTTCCCTCTTGCCACCTGTGCTCTTTCCTCCAAATTCCATGCAGGTTGTTAAACATTCACAGCCCTCACAGGACTTGGAATTTTACCAGACACTCAATTGCCAGGTGACTAAACCTACAGCTACAATGGCTATGAAAGATGGGGTGCAGGAGGTCCAAAGTTCAGGAACAACGGCCAAGTAAGAAGCCAACTCCTGCTCTCCTTTAGCTGCTACGAAGGAGAAGGCACTAAGTTTCCTATCAGTGTGCTAGCCCTGGACACTGCTCAGGGAGCCATATTTTTTTATATTAGTTTCTGGCTAGTATGCATCTGATGAATTTGAAGCCCTCCCTTCCAGCACTCAGAAAAAGCAGAATTATTTTCTCTCTGCTCTCTCTTCCCATTCCAGAGCCTCCTCTACTTTAACTTTCCCTAGTTTTCTTATTATTATGATGTGTCTCCTCCACTGTACCCCTCCCTCAGTTTACTGGCTGCTGCAGAGAGATGGGGGAAGGCACATTTCTGCTAATCTACTCTTCTCCAGCCTTCATTTTTGGAGTTCCCCTTCCCAGTAAATAGCTTCAGGACATGCATCTGTTGTTGCTCAGAATTTTCCAGGCCCCATCTGAATGAAATTAAACAGTTGTGTGTGGTGTGGGGTTTTTTTGGGTTTGTTTTTGGTTTGTTTGTTTGTTTTTTGGTCATTTTTCACTGCTACCCAAAGGGATCTGAAAAATAGCAATGAAAATAGACTGCTTCATCTGATTCTTGTCAGTCTTCAGATTTGGGCAAACATCATTGCATTGATTCACCCTTGGATCACATTTGGAAAGCTGTTTCCACAACTAAATTGGCTAGAAAGTTAATTTTTGATTAACTTAATGAAAGCTTAGTTTCTACGGAAGGTAAAAGGCATATGCCCAGGAAATATTCCTACTTACCTAGCAGCACAAGTGGAATTTTCAAGTCCTGTTAATAATAGTTCATTGTGTCAGTTTCATAAACATCTTCAAAAGAGCTCAAAGGTGGTGTTGAATGTTTTGTAATGGCAAGCTGTAAAACAAGGAATAGTAAGGTGAGTAAAATGTAAGATAATGTGTGATCAGTCTAAGTTAATGTTATAGCACGTCAGTTAAAATCCTTTGCCTAAACAAAATGAGGGACTTTGTGCTAAACATTTATCTGGAATCATATCCTTACTTCTATGGGGCAGTTTCACTATTGGGATTAATTCCAGATGTACCAAAAATCTAGACTAAAGTGCACATTTTATCCATACATCTGATGCCTTTCTAACTATTATTTTGTGAATCAAAAGCAGTTTATTTCTGGAAGCATTGGACTAGAAAATATTGTATGACACTCACCAAATCATATATCTAGAAATACCAATTGCAGAATGCCAAGGTGGCTTTTTTGTACTCCTATAATGTTCAGTAACATTTTAAGTTGTACGAATCTATTCAAGTAGTGGGAGGTTGCCTTTGGGATAAAGAAGCACTTTCATTTATTTATTGAGGGCTAGATTCATGTTGTGAATTTAATTACTCTATATGTGTGTTAAGTTTCCAGATACTTGGCGAGTTACTGAATGGTGAAATGTACAAATATAAATTAATTCTTCCTGTTTATATCCTCAAGTTACAATTGCACGATGAGAAAAAATCAAATTGGCTCTCTGTTATTTAAGTACATATTCATAGGGATATATCACTCCCCTGTAGTTGGGCTTCTTTTTTCTAATGTAGATTTCATCATAGAATCATAGACTTTAAGGTCAGAAGGGAGTCTTGCAGCAGAATATTTGGATATGGAGGAGTATATCAAAGCTGTAGTTAGTATTACTTCCTGTGTCTTGGAAATGAGATTCTATCTATAATAATTATATAGATAGATGTTTATAATTTAAGAATAAAAAATAGAAAAAGACTAAGATAATTTATTAAGAAAAACTGCTCAGCAACCTTGGGTAGAAACCTGAATCTCTGATATGCACCGATGTTCTCTGTAATAATGTACAGCATTTCAAATGAACAACTGCTTAGTGGCACTCCTGGGAACAACCTTTGGTAGCAGACAGATTAGAAAAATTGACAGCATTGTGCTTCCAGCATTGAGTAGAGTTCCCTGACAATGGAATATGTGATTTGGTTATTCAGAATGACAGCTCTGTTAAAATTTAGTGGGTCTTTCCTAAAGTTCCAAAAAACTTGAATATGAAAAACAGTTGTAGTTAATACATAAACTCCTCTGCATTGTTTTGCAAGATTCTATTTAGGGAAACATAGGGATGGCAGAAGCAAAATTGTAATGGCTTTTCAACTTTGATATTAAGCTGCTTATGAACCATTTACTGTTGAGTTATAGTTTTGAGACATAGGTATTTGATGTTAGTTCATTTGCATTCTGCAGTCTCATGTTCATTAAAAGGCTGTAAAGTGATCTTGAATGTAATAGGATAGTTATTTTGTGGCTATGTAACAGCTGTGAAATATAGGCCCCCTGATGATGGCGTAACCATGAGATGACTTTTTTAAAGTATTTGTCTTGGACCTTTTCTGTGAGCTGTGTGCACACTTGGTCCTGTATATAGCATATGGACCCTGCCTCAGCAGTTCATAATACAATACAGATGGGATTTTCAAAAGTGCTGGGCGTTGATCTAACTTTTTGCTGCTGTTGAAGGTCAATAGTAAAACTTCCACTGACTTCATTGGGAGCAGCGTCAGGCCAAAACCCACCCTACAATTCAGAGGTGCAAAATACACCATCTGGCAGTACAAGATTGTAACCATGGATATATCTGAAAGGTAATTTCTGAGATCCATTTTAGTCAGAGTCCTTTTTATTCTTTTACTGGGGCAATACCAGGGTCTTCATCTTCCAGGAAATCTCCCCATCTCTTCAAAATCTTCAGAGGCAAATCTACTTCTAATCATCACATGGCCATAGCAAGACCATTATTTAAAGTAGATTGAAAAGGGGGAGGGGTAAAGTTCACACCATGCCAGCTAAGGGGGAATGGGAGCACTGCTTACCAAGCCAGAGAGAGGAGGAGGAGCGCCCTTGTGTGTTTAGCAGAGGAAAGGAAGCTGTCTTTCCCACTTACTTTAACTCCTGACCAAATATTTTCTTACTAGATATACTCCCAAACCCTCAGTCCAGCTCTGGGGATACAGCAACTGCTTTTCGGGAAGGCATTCCTGAATTCCAAACTTGTCTACCAGTTCCAACTATATTCTGTCTTCAACTGTTCTCCAGTCCACTGAAGTCATCTCCACAGTCACGGATGTCAGACTTGTTTGTGATCAGGCTAGAATTCTTTTGCCCAGAAAAGGATCTTTTGAGATGCCTATTGTTTCACTATTCCAAAATGGGCAAAGAGAATCCAGGCTATAGTACACTTAAAATGGTTACGCCTATGCAAGGGTTGATACAAAATCAAATAATTTTTAAATCAAAATTGGACTTTAATGTATTTTTATTTATTTTAAATTACATTAATTGGTTTATTTTCAAAAACTAGACCTATTTAAAATTACATTTGAAAATGACAATTTGTTTAAAGCCTGAACTTACTTATCTATGAAAATAATTTAAATTAAATACAAAGAACAACATTAAGTGGTACATTTATTGCCAAAATTTTAAAGAAAGCTATGCACCTGCTACCACAGTTTGCTGAAATGCTAAACCAGCTTTTGACAGCAGTACCTTCTGCTGATGCAGAGAAGAGAATATTTTCTTCATTTGCTCTTTTTTTTTCAGTTGAGTTTCTTTAGCTAGTTCAGTTCAATGGCTTGTTTGTTCAAAGTTAAGAAACCAATTGAGAGTTGAAAAAGCAGGAAAGCTTGTTTTGCTTTTCCAATCTAGAAAAAAAACTAGGTGTAACAGGGTGTAATCTAGTAGTTATATAATCTTGAAGGATAGGGTGACCAGAAACAATTAGTTCAGTTCACTAACTATAGTGAATACTTCTGTGATGGGGTGTGTATATCCTACAAGGCAACAGACACCAAAGGGTATAAAAAAGGGAGCAGTTATCTCCCCAGTAGTAGTCTATGGGAAGGCTAACAACAGCCGGGATAAAAGGCTGCAGCCCAGCCAAATGGGCAGCTGCTGGAGTGAGAGCCACAGTGAAGGGACTCTACGAGGTCAGACTGGAGGAAGCTGCCCAGAGATACCAGTTTTGCCAGAAGGGATCAGAGAAGATTGCCAGGTAGGAAGTGCCTGCAAGGCTCTGAGGTGGGAAGCAGCCATGGGGAGCAGTAGGAGAGTTAAACACTAACCAGGGTCTCTGGGCCTGAGGCCCCTTACCATCTGTGCACAGACGGGGTAGAGACTGCCAAGAACCCTGACCGGGGGTGGCAGCAATAACAGAATATGGGACTTTGTCTTGTGTTCCTGCTTAACTTACTTTATTTCTGCTCTGAAGAAAGAAGGGAAGAAATCTATAAAGGGGGCTGTGCCGGAAAATGGATTAGGAGAGAGCCTGTGACAAAGCTCCACTGAAGTGGCCCGTAGAACTCTGGGTGGAGCCTGACTCCTTTCAGTCCCAAAAGAGGAGAGACAAGTAATCCAGCCAGAGGACTGGAGTTACAGACAAAGACAGACAGACATATAGACTCCATCCCTGAACCAACTAAGGGGAACTGAGGCAGAGATAATTGCACTTCTGTGACAGACTGCCAGGGGTTACTACAGTGCTCAGGTCCCTCAGTTACAGCTTCCTTTGTTAATAAATCATACTTCCTTTGTTTAACACATTTGTTTTAAATGTAAAGCATGTTTTGATCAACCTTTATGTATCCAGCACATTGAAGGGGTAGTATTTAATAAAATTAAAATTGTGTATTTTGAATTGCCATCCAAATAGAAATAATATTCATCCAAATCACAAGTAAAAAATTAATAATCTCATATATAAGAAATGCATCATTCAACATTTTCCAACTTTATAAGAAATGTAGAAACTAAGATTCTGAATACATGTATGTTAAGCTACATAATTGCTTAAATAAATGTGTATAGTTACAGTATTCTCCTGGCTAGTAAAAATCACCAAATTTAGTGCAAAAGCTATATTTAGTTGCAAATCATCATACTATAATAATTACCAATGAGAATTAACCTTTCTTTAAGAAAACTAAAAAGTACAAATGCAAAACAATTAAAATCTGTGATTTAAATCAAGGTTTTCTGCTTGCTGATTTAAAACACGATTAAAATCGGTGATTTAAAACATGATTAAAATCAATCCACCCTGGCTTATGCGTCACCATATGTAACTTCACTATATGAGTACTTTTATTTTATCTCTATGACTATAAACCTAGAAGACTTGGTAGCATCTAACTCTACTGGATATATCTCTAAATTTTCTAGAATTAATGGTAGAAAAAAGACCTAATTTGCAACTAATATTTTTCTCTAATGTGATTTGTGGTTCTATAGTCCATACGATTAGAGGCATTGTGGTTGAGAAGAGTGACCTAAGGATAGCAAGGCATGAAAGTCTTATTTCAGTCCCAGCTCTGTTAAGGATTTAAAATATATATTTACAAAACAGACTCCAATCATTCCTATTAGAACTATTGTTGAGTAGAATGCAAATCTGAAATAAAATGGGGTTTTCGTTTTTCAAAGAAGCTTTCCATATGCCAGGGGCATTTGGGTCACAATGACCCGTTTCTGGAACTAAGACTCCTTTCCCTTCCAGTTCATTTAAATAGATGATCAGTTTTAGGGAACTATTTCCAGAAACTTAAGCTAGTACGGATCCATTGCTAATTTATACTAGTCATTTTCACTAAACTCTGTGTCCAGAGTTTCCCAAAGTGACTAGTGGTTTTGGATACTCAACTTGAGACATTGTAAAGGGGGCTGATTTTCAGAGGTTGAATGCTCATTGCTTTCTGAAAAATCAGGGTTCTTTAGTGCACACTCAATCACTAGTTACTCTTGAAAATCTTGGCTTTTCTGCATAGTACAGATCTTTTCAAAACATGTTGGGTTTTTTTGTTTACTTTGTTTTTTTCAAACGGCAAATATATTTTTATATATTAAACAATGAGTTATTAAGCTAAATTAAATTTTGTGTGCTATATATATAAATTGGCATGAGTACTCATCTACAGGTTTGCAGGTTTGAGCTCTTAGACTCTAAGCTCCTCTAAAAACATGATGCACTATGTAAATAGTACTAGCATTAAGTTGATGCTGTAACTCAAAAGCATCTTTTTTGCACTGAAGAGAGAGAGAGAGAGAAAGAAAGAAAGAAGAAGAAGAAGGGCTGCTATTCTTTTCTTGGATTCTAGCCATTATATATGACTGCTGTAGCCGGACGCAGCCCCGTCCATGGCTTGGCCTCTGCCAGGCAGGAGCAGCTCCTGCTCCATGAGGAGGAGGGGCAGCCCACGGCCCCCCCGCATCTGCCCTTCAAGCAGTGTGTCTGTGTGGGTTTCCAGTCTGTGTGGGTTGCCAGTTACCTTGTTCCTGTCTGAACCACAAACAGCAGCAGAAGTCCTCGCTGATGTGAGAGGCTTGCTTAAAGCTATATTACCAATTGTATTCATGTTTATGAATATGTAATCAATATGTAAGGAATGAGTGAGATAGTATGAGAGTAAGAAACCAATTGCAAGGCTTGAACCAAAATATTACTGTGTAAGGATAATCAAGGTGTATATGGGACTGTATATAAATCTACGGCAGTAGCGGCCAGTGAGAGATGTAACCTATGACAGCAAGAACTCAGGACCAGACCAGAAGCAGTAGAGCCCTCCCGCAGATCCGAAGGGGCTTCGGGGACTCTCGTTGCCTAGCGGTTTGATCTCTGGGAAGCTGGAGCCTGGCCAGTTTCAGTCACCTAAGATCGAAAGCAACATCCGCACCTGCAGCCTGTCACCAGTATGAATGGAATATGTGTGTGAGTATAATAATGCAAATAAGGGAAGCAAGCCATACATCAACCCTCAGTACTACTTTAATTTGACCTTTGTTTGTGGTTATTCCTTGGCCTGAGTCCCAGGAACGGGCAACAACTGCCACCAAACAAGTTAATAGGTTATTCCACTGTATTTCAACAAGAGGTGCCTGGTATCTTTCAGGGATTTTTTCATGCCCTTTGGCCAGCTGTCCATAGGTATCATAGAATCATAGAGTTGGGGATTGGTCCTGCTTTGAGCAGGGGGTTGGACTAGATGACCTCCTGAGGTCCCTTCCAACCCTGATATTCTATGATTCTATGAAATAGTGATAAGCCACTGCCCTTAGAGATATTTAGAAGCTGAGTAAAAGTTAATAGCTCTTACCTAGATTTAGCTGCTGATCTTGCAGGCCTTGCTTGAAGAAAAGCCCTCTCTCCATTAGTTGGTTCTTCAAGAAATTTCTGCTAATTCTCACTATTCCCTTTAGGACCCTGACATTGTGAATACAGGTGTTCTCAAAAAGATATATAACATTCACTTCAGCAGATTAGAAAGCCTAATTTCTCCTCAATCTCCTTAATAGAATGCCCTTTTTACTTAGTGGAAAGAAAGAGTGATTCATCTTAAACCTGCTACAGAGTAGTGGTTAAAAGTCTATTTGAGGGATCAACATACTAACATTTGTTTTGAAAACAGTCTAAGATGTGTAAACTAACTGCTGGGGAGAGAGTATGGCTGAGGGTCAAAAACCTCCCAGTAGATTTTTACTGTGGCAGGCAGCATTTATATTTCCACCAGATACTTCACAAGATTGAAACTGATATGAGAATATACTTTGTGTCCTTGTACCCATTTAGATATTTGGTTTTTCCCCACAAATGAAACCACTGTCTCTATATTTCTAGATGCTGTTTTCTCTACACTACTGCCTTTAAATTTACCTGTGACTCCCACCTGATGGGTAGCTGCTCTGTGGAAGTGCTTTGTGGCTTAGATTTGAGCTTAATTTCCCTCTGAACCTGCCCTTCAGGAGTCCTAGACTTAAAAGATTTAGAGCAAGTTATTGAAGATTCTTGGAACAGGGACTGTGTCTGCCTGTCTCTCTTTGCTATAGTTCATAGCTGAGACAATTGGTGGAATGGTAAATAACAGTAAGTACAGGGCTTTTATATAGAGTGATCTGGATCGCTTTGTAAGATGGGTTCACTAAGAGAACATGCTCTTTAATACAGCCAAATGCAAGGTCACACAGTTTGGGCAAGGGTGTCCAACATAAACACAGGATCTAAGATTCTATTCAAAAATTAAAAGCAAGTGTCTAGCCCCATGGGTGCAGCGATAACCTTCTAAATGTGAACTGAATGTAATTGATATGGTGATGGCTGCCTGAGTCTGCAGACAGCTTGAACCAGTGACTCACAAGGGTGAACTCCTCTATTGTTCTGCTTGGAGTGTCTGCACTAAAGCCCAGTGATGACACCTCGGTTGTAAATAACTATTTAATCACTGATCACTGTAGTGTAGCTAAGCTCCTTTGTTTTCAGTTTAAACCAATTTTTACCAAAAAAGTCCCAGGTTTTACAAAAAGTATTATTCATTTTTTTCCAATTTTCACCTTTTGTATCATTCAAATATATACAAAATAACTTGTTTTATTAGGAAAATACAATACGTTTCATGAGATATATGTATTACGATAATACATTAGTCTGTGCGTATATGCAAAACTGCCAGTTGAAGTAAGGCTATGTATTAGTCTAGAAGATACACACAACAAACAGGTAGGCATGCAAGCTCTGAAGTGCGTGCACATCTGAACATACTGGTGAATCCACGCTCACCACGTACACATTTCAAGCTGTTAGCAGATAACGGTTTAAAGATTTGACCCACTAAAATGGGAAGAAAATGAAAATCTATCAGAATACATTACAGAACACAAGGAAGTATTCAAAAGTTTAAAAAAAACAAAAACAGGAGAGAAGGATGAAGTTGAATGTATGCGCTGCAGATGGTGTGGCCCAATTATTCAATGTAAATATTTATAGGCTAATAGTGCTAAGTCTGTTTATTCAAATGAAAAGTTTTATTTGGGGATTAGTTATATTGTTTTCTCAAACTCAGAGGTGGCATTATGTTTTGAGTTCTGTTTTAGTTCTGCAGCAAACCACATTGAATTCCATTCAAAGCATTAATCTACTGTATACTTTTTCCCCTGTCCTTAGGTCCACCAAAATAGTCATAAAATCGATAAATTCCCTGGAAAAATTAAATAAAAAATGAAAACAAAGGGCCCTAAGTGTAGGGAGTGGGAGTGAAGCACTCTGACCTGTGAATTTGAAGTTGCTGCAGAGAAGGAAATGGAGAGAAAACAATATAAAAAGAGGAGGGTGAGGAAGCAAGAACAATGCAGAGCAGAAATATTGGTACCTAAAGGGGAGCATTTACTACTCAGCAGAAAAATCTGCAACAGTAAGACACAAACAAATAACTAAACGTTTAGTTACTACATAGAGGCCATTTTCTGCCCTTGATTTCTGTGCAAACATCTTATAGACATCAGTGGTCATTCCTCTGCACACTACAAGAAGTACGGTATATACTCTTGAATGTATACCTTAGCCCATAGACCATAATTAAACACAGAATTTGACGCTCTCATCCAAATGAGTTTGACACCTCTGATCTAGGGTCAGGGAATGTAGGTTACAGTTACAGGATGGGGATGTATCCTGGAACTCATTGACTCTGAAAAGGACTTAAGGGTCATGGTAGATAACCAGCTGAAATCTGAGTTCCCAGTATGATGTGGCTAAACAGCTAATGCAAATCTTGGATGTATAATCAGGAGAATATTGAGTTGAGGTAGGGAGGTGGAATTAGCCCTGTATATGGCATTAGTGAGACCACTACTGGAATAGTGTCCACAATTTTAAAAAAAATTGAAAAATTGGAAAGGGTTCAGAAAAGACCTATGAGAATTATTTACCATCTAGAAAATAGTGTCTGCCTTATAGTGAGACTGAGAAGCTCAATTTATTAAGCTTGTTTATCCAAGACAGGTTTAGGAGTTGAGTATCTATGTGGGGAAAAAATTCCCATAGAGGCTTTTCAGTCTAGTAGGCAAAGGCATTACAAGATCCAGTGGTAGGAAGTTTGAAGCTGGAAAATTTCAGAGAGTAAATAAAGTGCAAATTTTTAAAGAATGAAGGAATTAACCATCAAAACAACTCAAAAAGATACAGTCGATTTTTTCCGTCACTTAAAGTTTTAAAATCGAGTGGATGTTGCCTAAAAGAGATGTTCTAGCTCAGCTATGGGCTTGATGCAGAAATTACTGGATGAAATTCTGTGGCCTGTGTTATTCAAGAAATCAGAATAGATGTCATAATGATCCCTTCTGGCCTTAAAATCTCTGAATATATAATCTGTTTGTACAGCATCCAGCATAATCAGATTCTAATTGGGTGCCACCATAATGCAAATAAATAATAAAAGCATAAATTAAGTCTCTCCATTGGCTCCCCATCATCCAATGCATTAAACATAAACTTCCTGTTCTTGCTTTCAAAGCCTTCCACAATTTAGCCCCGCTCTCCTTATCCAACATTTTATCTTATCACAAGATTGATTTTTGCCTTTGTTCTGCCAGTAATGCCAGCCTCAAGGAGATGGTTCTCCACTTCCTCAGCAAGCATTGTTGTGCTTTCTCCCACACTGCTGCCCTTTATAAGTGAGAAAAATTCCCAGTCAGGGTGGATTGATTTAAATCAAAGTGTTTTAAAGCACCGATTTTAATCATTCAAATCCGCAAGCAGGAAACCCTGATTTAAATAATTGATTTTAATCTTGTTTTGCATTTGTACATTTTAGTTACCTTTCTAAAGAAAGGTTGATTCTTATTGGCTGATAACCATTAAAACACGATGATTTGCAACTAACTATAGCCTTTACAATGAAGATATTACTTTTTGCTAACCAGGGGAATATACTATAACTATACACACTTATTTAAGCAATTACAGTAGAACCTCAACGTTACGAAAATCTCGGGAATGGAGGTTGTTCATAACTCTGAACAAAATGTTATGGCTATTCTTTCAAAAGTTTACAATTGAACATTGACTTAATACCGCTTTGAAACTTTACTATACAGAAAAAAAATACTGCTTTCCCTTTATTTATTTTTTGTAGTTTGCGTTTAACACAGCATGTATTGTTTTTGGTGTGTTGTTTGGTGTGTTGTTGTTGTTGTTGTTTTTTGTGGGGGGGGGGGAGGAGTGTTGTCTCTGCTGCTGCCTGATATTGTACTTCCGGTTCCAAGTGAGGTGTGGTGTTGACTGGTCAGTTCATAACTCTGGTGTTCGTAACTCTGAGGTTCTACTGTATATAGCTTAATATACATGTATTCAGATTCTTAATTTTTACATTTTTTATTATGCTACAAAATGTTGATGTATTTCTTATTTACTAGATTATTAATATTTTACTCATGATTTGTGTCAAGCTCTACTTGGATGGAAATTGGAATTAAATTAAAAATTCATAAATCTAACATTTTAATTTTAAGTAGAACTACATAAATGTGCTGGATACATAAGAACAAAAGTTAATCAAAACATGTTTTTTATATAAAACAAATGGATTTATTAAACAAAGTATTAGGTATAGTCAGTTAATTAAACTGATGGTTTCTGGTCACCATACCCTTCAGTATTTTAGAATAGTACATCTCATCGTCACACATCTAATTTTTATTCACAGATTGGAAGAGGAAAATAAACTTACAGGCTTTTTCAGCTCCCAATTGGTTTCTTAACTTTGAATGAANTTATTCACAGATTGGAAGAGGAAAATAAACTTACAGGCTTTTTCAGCTCCCAATTGGTTTCCTAACTTTGAATGAANCTGGTCACCATACCCTTCAGTATTTTAGAATAGTACATCTCATCGTCACACATCTAATTTTTATTCACAGATTGGAAGAGGAAAATAAACTTACAGGCTTTTTCAGCTCCCAATTGGTTTCTTAACTTTGAATGAACTAGTCATTGAACTGAACTAGTAGAATATTTTCTTCATTTCAGTTTATTCACTCTCACCAGGGGTGCTGGAACAATTTGTATAGTGGGGGTGCTGAAAGCCATTGAACAAAACTGTAAATGATGGAAACCACTTCAAGCCAGGGGGTGCTGCCGCACCCTCAGTTCCAGCACCTCTTCACTGCAGAAAAGGCTGCTGCTGTCAACAGCTGGTTTAGCACTTTAACAAACTCTAGTTCCAGGTGTTTAACCAGAGACTTTCAGCATTTCTGGGGTATTCCTTTCTTTAAAACTTCAACAGCAAACATATGGTTTATTATTATTTACTTAATTTAAATTATTTTAATATATTATACTGTAGTAAGTGTAGGCTTTAACATAGGTTGTCATAATTTCAAATGTAATTTTAAATACATTTTTCTTTTTAAAATATAAATGTATTTAATTTACATTTTAAACCTATTTAAATTTAAAAAATCATTGATTTTTATCTAGCCTTCTCCCAGTCAAAAGCCATAAGGCTACCACCTTGTTCTCCTCACAACTCCTCACAACTCATCTTTGTGGCAATGCACATGGTAAAGTACAACCTAATAATGGAGAGCTGTGATCACTACAACTGACCAGCTAAGAATTTGCACATCCTAATTTATTACCCTCATCCTACCTCAACCTGCTTGTTTGTCTCATCTACCTGTCACATCTTGTCTTTTAGACTGTAAGCTCTTTGGGGGTAGGGACTATAATTTACTATGTTTTAGTACAGTGCCTAATGCAATGGGGCTGAGTCTGGTTGTGGTCTCTCAGATGCTACCGCAATATAATAAGAGTAGGGAAAACAAACCACTTTTGCCCTCCAAGATTTCTTGAACCTTGTTTTTCTCAATAGATCCAGGAATATAGAGACTCAAAAAGACACACTCTTAACAGGACCAGACCTGAATTTAATAGTCTTCCTCAATATCAACTGTGATCTTCATATTTTATTATAAAGAAGATAACAAGCTGTCTCTAGCCTCTTCTCTTAGAGGAACGACTATCCCCATCTTGTGAGCAATGGGCATGGGTTTAAAAGAAAACTGGACCCTACCACTTCTGCAAACGGGTATTGGTGGGATTTGTGGAAATGCTGTCAACCGCATGAGAGAATGTGAGCAGGCCTGTGCAAGGTGGCCATCCCTCTCTCTAGTTTTGGGCTCTATTGTAGTTATAGATGGGCCTTTCAATTATATCCTTATACAGAGGGATGTCATCATGAATTCTTGCTATTTTAATAAACATATAGGGGGCAAGAGGCTATATTGGGCCACATGGCTAAAGTAACTACTTCAAGCAGAGTATTTTAAAAACTGGTACTGGGTTTTCACTTTATAGCAGAGGACCTGGAGGACTGCAGTAGCTAGCAGGAATATCTACATGTGAAAACGTGAGACTTCTTTTAGTAGAAGTAGGCTTTTGTCCTTACAGGAGAAAAGGAAGTGTATTAATGTTCTAAATAGTGGGTGTTTTACTTTCTGATTGAATCAGTTATGTAGAATAAAAAAAGAAATACATTTTCAGAACAAAGAGCTCTTTGTAGGAAGCGTATATGAAAAGACCCGTGTGCTTGAAGTTTCCTCGTCTTCTAATTCAAGCCCATGTCCTGTTTGATTAGCTAAATTGAAATGTGCCCTCCTGTAAGCAGTGTGGCCTCACCCTTGCGGCGCCTCCTGCTCGTCCATGGGAATTAGCTCTTCCAGCGTCCTGGAGCGCCCCCTGCAGGCCGGTTTGCCGCTTGGCCCCCATGTCCCTCCCAGACCCAGTGCCCCGTTATCTTTGGGGTGCTGCCTCCTGGCAATGCCCCCACAGTCTCAGGGTCTCCCCTCCCCAGGGAACCCCCAACCCTCTATCCTCACCTCACCTCAGTCATAGGCTACTGCCAGTCACCAACTAGCCCCTGCACCCTGGGGCAGACTGCAGTGTCAGTCACTCATCATAGGCAAGGTTGGGTCTGGACCTGCTGCCGCTCTCTGCAACCCAGTGCCTCTGTGGGGCCTTGGACAAGGCCCTGCAGCCTGGGGAGTTGCCAGCCTGGACCTCCTCAGCCCCTCTGGCCTTTCCCCAGCCCTGCCTTACTCTAGGCACCCTGAGCTTCCCAGCAGCCAGGCCCCTCTCTCTCTCTGAAGGCAGAGAGAGACTGTTTGGGCTCCTGGCTCACAGCCTTTTTATACAGGCCAGCTGTGGCCTGATTGGGGCGTGGCCCAGCTGCGACTGCTTCCCCAGTCAGCCTAGCTTTTAGAGCTGCAGCCCTCGCCAGGGCTGCTTTCCAGCCGTCCCAGGCAGGAGCGGGTGTCCACCCCGCTACACCTCCTTTAACAGCATGTCACATTTGAGATGACTGACTACGTGAAAGTGCTGCAGTAGTCTTTACTATTACTTTCAGCACAACATGCCAGATGGGCTGTAATGATATCAGCTAATTGTTTTACTCCTGTATATTGTGCCTTTCATTCTGAAGGATCCCAAAAAACTTCACAAACTCTGTACAGCAGTCATATCCACTGTTATTCAGCTATTTCTGGGGTAGAGATCAACAGCCAACCAGCGAATGCTGCCCAACAGCAGATGAGGGGGAAATTTGGCCAAGAACACTGAGAAAATTGCCTACTCTTAAAAATGCCTGGGATATTCGTATCCATATACAGCAGACAAAACTTCAGTTTTTAAGGTCTCCACCAAAAGTGAACTGCATTATTCTCCATTTATCCATGCCGGATGAAAGGCTGACCTAAACCTGCCTAGTTTGAATCTATTCACTGTAAAGTCCAACACTCATGCCGTTGAAATCCTGGTCCCACGCATGTCAGTGGCAAAACTCCCATTGACTTCAGTGGTGTCAGGATTTCATCCAAGGAAAAGTATTTCAATAATTTACATTCTTTGGGGGATGGGAGGCGGGGATTTAAAAAAGGCTAAAACAAGACATCTGTGGGTCTCAGATGGACCATAACGATTAATTAAGTAGAGACAGTTCAGCTGCTCATGGGGAAAAAACTTCCTCAGATTCTCATCCTGCTGTCTTAAGTGTCAACTTTTCATCCTTTCCAATGAACCTCTTAAATTCTGGGCCTGACTCGTGAGTGAAAATTAAAAAGGAGATTAAGAAAGCCAGACAAATTTATGCATTTTACTAAAACCCAGAGAGCCATTTTTGCCAATATTTATTGCAAATCTTGGGCCACTTCTTGTTTGTTGTTGGAAGGAGGGCCAGAGTTCCTCTAGCTTCCCTTGCAATTCTAAACAGACTAAAGTACTTGCAGAAAGGTCTTGAGCTGAGTTCTCTTACTACTCAAAGGGAGTGGCATACAGATTTATCCTGTGGTTTAATAGCCCCTAAAATACAGTATTATGCATATTCCAGCATCTTAATTTAATTCTTTTTATTCCCCATCTCAGTCTATGGACTCCATAGTTTCTGATGCATCTGTCTCTGAACATGATTTTTCTTGTGGTATTTATTTGCCTATGTCAAATGAGGAGGGGAGGGGAATTGCATTCCTCACTTTCTTTTTTCAGAAGGCTATAGTGATGTTTAAAATAGCATCACGTTCTTACTTCCATCAAGGAAATTCTCTTGCCAGTTTTTGTCCTTCCCCTTCCATAAAAAGAAACTTCTATTAAAACCCAAACATGTGGGTTCATATTCTGCCACCCTTACTGAAGCCGAGTGTTACCTTACTCTGCAAGTAGTCCCATGGAATCATTACAGAGTAAGGTACAGTAGAACCTCAGAGTTACCAACACCTCGGGAATGGAGGTTGTTTGTAACTCTTAACAAAACATTATGGTGGTTGTTTTAAAAGTTTACAACTGAACATTGACTTAATACAGCTTTGAAACTTTACTATGCAGTAATAAAATGCTGCTTTTAACCATCTTCATTTAAATGAAACAAGCACAGAAACAGTTTTCTTACCTTCTCAAATCTTTTTTTAAACTTTCCCTTTATGTTTAACACAGCACTGTATCATATTTGCCCCTTCCCTTTTTTGTGTATGTGTCTCTGCTACTGCTGCTTGATTGCGTGCTTCCAGTTCCAAATGTGGTATGTGGTTGACTGGTCAGTTCGTAACTCTGGTGTATGTAAGTCTGAGGTTCTACTTTATTACTCAGCATCGGTAAGGGTGATAGAATGTATACCATAAAGAAAATTCAGTTTGGTCTCTAAGAGTCATATTTCTGGAAATCTGATTCTCTTTGCTTTATTTGACGAGCATAATTAAGAACACCATTTCATACTTTGACAAGTAAATTAGATCTCTTTATTAGAGAATCTGCATTTAGGTATAATTGAGACTAGACAATTAATAGGCAATATACCTTTACAGAAGAAATAACTGGTTATATAGACTTCTGCAGTTTAATTTTTAGCACTAACAAGCAGCTTTTGAAACTGAGGCCCAGAAAATACAAGAAAATCTGAGAAGACCTCTATTAAACATGATTATTGACTTAGTTTTGCCAGTTAACTTGAAACCTAAAGTGAAATTTTAATTAAGCGTAGATTTATGGTTATGAAGGATGGACTAAAAGGTTGGGCAATTACTCAAATCTGGGTTTAATTTCCAGCTCTGCCACAGACGTCCTATGTGACCTTGGGCAAGTCACTTAATCTACCCTGTGCCTTGGCTCCCCATCTGTAAAAGGGGGATAGTGCTTCCTTGTCTCACAGCACTATTCTGAGGATAAAATCTGTTTAATAATGGTGAGTCACTCCGATACTACAGTGATGAGGGCCATATAGTACCTATGTAGGTAGATTATGGACTGAATGCTCCCATCCCCTGATTAATGACAGCATTTGTAGAGCCCTGCAAATCCGCGGATATCCGCGGACCATTTTTGCAGATAGTGGATCAGATGCAGATACAACCACGCAAGGCTCTACTCACCAGCAGCGCCTGGCCCACAGCGTCCATTTTCGGCACCCCAGGGTGCGCGGTGCGCTCGGGGCCAGCAGCCAGTGGCTGGGGCTGGGCAGCAGGTTGGAGTTGGGGCTGTCCAGCACCTGCTCGCTGCGCCACTTCCTGTCCAGCAGCTTGGGCCCCTCGGGCAGCAGCAGCATCCCCACCATGGTCCGGCCCGGCAGCACTGGCCACGCTCCCAGTCCCAGGCCTGGCCCACTGGCTCGTCGGCAGCAGGGCCCGCCTCCCGGCCATTGATTGGAGCAGGCGGGGCCTCAGCGCCCCACTCCTCTGCCCCACTGTGATGCAACACGCACTGCTGCTGCCATGTGCCGTTGCTCGCGAGCCCTCGGGAGCAGCATGCGATACCCCTTCCCCTCAGCCCTCCCCTCTGTGCCACCTCTTCTCCTCGAAACCCTACCCCTGTGCTGCCCCTTACCTTAAGTCCCCACCCTCGCGCTGCCTCTTCCCTGCAAAACCCTGCCCCACTCTCTCCCTCCGCCCTCTCCCCTGTCGCTAGCCCTTGTGAGATGGCTTGCTGCTGTGGGTGCAGATGCGGAAACAGGTAAAAGATGGCTAGCGGATCGTGGGTTGGCTCGCAGGTTGATCCTGGTGGATGCGGATCCACATTTTTGTATCCGCACAGGGCTCTAAGCATTTGAAACACACGGAGCATTTACGTTGTTTTTTTTTGTTTGTTTTTAAACAAAAGAGATTTCTCTCACTCATGAAAGTCACTGACATTTCCTGCCCTTATGAGAAGTCCATTGACTACCTAGAAACCTCATAGTCCATCTGGTTAACTTAAATCCCAGTTTGATCCTGCAGTGTAGATGGGAAAGAATTGTGATTAGACCATATGCCTGATGCTTGCCACATGAGATTTACTGTGGCATAACTCCATTGACATCAGTGGAGTTACTCCTGCTTCTTACTGTTGAGAAAGAGATGAATCAGGTCCATGTTTCAGAACTGTGCAGGGAACCCAAACGCTGGGTCAGACATTGCTATTGTTGAGACCCTAAATTCATATAGTGGCACCAGCTCAAGCCAGTCAAGTACTCTGCTACTGACTTGCTTGAATGCTGCATCCATGGGCCAACAGATAAACAGTCAATGAGCTATAGTTGATTTTACTTTGACTCACAATGGGCTTTTGTGTACAACTTGTTTTTCACTGGAAAGTGTTAGAGTGAGCTGAAAGGGAAAAATATGTGACAGTGAACTCTCAATGGCTCTCTCTTAACAACACTATGGCTTTGTCTACACTACACAGCTTTTAGCAACATGGCTGTGTCACCACAGTGATGCCGCTAAAAGTTGCGCAGTGTAGCCGCTGTTTGTTGGCTCTCCCGCTGACAAAAAAAGTCCACCTCCAACGAGCAGCGTTTGCATTGTCAGCAGGAGAGCGCTCCTGCCGACAACGTGCTGTTCACACTGGCACTTGTCATGGCAAAACTTTTGTCTTTCTGGGTTTTTTTTTTTTAACAGCTCTAAAAGACAAAAGTTTTGTTGTTCAGTTGCCAGTGTAGATAAAGCCTAACTCACAGCTTATCTCTTTTTAACCAAACACCTACTACATAACAATTGTGCAGCCATAATGTATCTGGTTCTTAGGGGCCCTATTTAAAAATGTTTAAAAACATTCATGTTTGAAAAACAGCTTGTATTCCATAGATGTATCCTCATTCACGATGTGCCAATTTGTAATATGGCATATTAAACAAATAACAGAACATATCATAATAGTTCCAAAGGTGCCTAAATATGTGATTCTCAATGGATCTTTCTTTTCTCCAGAGTTCTGCTTTTGGCAGTAGCTGTGAAATATAATACAGCAGAATCTTGCCAATTCTTGCTAATGACTGGCAGACCCAATGTGGATTACTGTATTTTACCAATTAGCAAGTAAGAGAAACATGACGACAAAACTTTAGGAATACTGCATCACAAAATGTACTTTGCTAATTTACTTTGACAAGTACAGTTTAGTTTTAAGTATTTGTACTTCATAATATGTTAGTAAATGCACTGGAGCATAGTTGATAAAAAATAATGAAGCTTTACAGAGAAACCTTAGTACAGCAGTCTGCTATTAAATCTTTTGTAAGAAGTGGGGTGAGTCCATTGGGTGAGTTATCAGATTAGATAGAAAACATCATATTTCAAAATTATTTTCTTTTGTCATATAACGTCAAATAAAGGAACTATTCTGACTGGTTTAGGAATATTCTGAAGGAATAAACAGTTGAAAATGATACATTATATCTGTTTAGAGAACTAAATTGCTAACTTTTGTTCAGTGTTTAAAAACAAAACACATAATTCACAGGCACTACATACATGTTTACTTGAATGTCTTGTCATTGTCTTCCAGACTAAAAGACTTATTTGAAGTATAGGGTAAAAATCCCCTTTATAGAAATAGCTGTAATTTTTTTATGATTAGTTTTCTTTCTTAACATAGGCACACACTTTAGACAGTTGTTAGTAGGGCAGATAAATAACTGGTAGTATATTTAAAAAAAACAAGCCAATAAGGCTCTTTCAATAAACCTAAATAAAAAGTTTTAAGCAACTTAATATTTGTCATAGTATTACTAAAAGGAGGAGCAAGAGCCTGTCCAGACTGGAAACAGCATATGCATTTGTTACTGTGCTTAAGTGTGTCAGCAGAGAAGTCTGACTAAATAAGGCAATGCCGGAGTTGAACTTATCAGCGTTTGACAGGAATATAGCCCGCTAACAGCTGAAACTGTAGCCCATCTTTTCTGTGCTATCATCAGCTCTCTGCGTTGCACAGATGTATGTTTATCATCTGCTGTGTTGCTGACTGTGCTCAAAATTTATTCATCTGCATTTTTTTAACTTAATCCCAGAAATTATGAATGATTTGTGGCTCCTAGAAAACTTCAGGGTCTGAATGCCCCAGGCAAAACTAGATTGAAAGACAGATCTAGTGTTCAGAAATACAAATCTAATTGGAATGTTTCTTTTCCAACAAATGCACAGGTGTTCTGCCAAAGATTGCTGGATGTTTCAGAGCTCACTGAAGAAATGTCTTTTTTTTTTTTTTAATGTTTTAGAGAAAACAGGGTGGAAGGATATTAAGTGTGATTAATATGAATTAACAGTGTGTATTTCAGTGCTGATGGGTGTCACTTGGCTAACACACTGCTGAAAAATTATCATGGATATCTTTTATGAATACTCCAAAAACAAGTCCTAGTTGGTCTGATAGCCTTACCTCGCCATCAGGGTGTGATTTTATGTCCACTGAAATCAGTGGCAAATTTGATTTCTATAGGAACATAATCAGGCCCTTAACAGGTTGATTTAAAAAAAATAATATACACGTTAAAATATCCTTAATGTTATTTTCATATTGGGTTTCATATTTAAATTAAGCTTTTGGAGCCCAATCATGTGTTGAACTAAGTGCACAGGGTTAGGAATTTTAACCCCATTTGGAAATGTTACCCAACAGCTATTAAACTGAGGACTAAGCATCCTAGTCAGGTTATAAAATACCTGTGGTGCCACACAACCTAAGGCCATGTCTCCTGAAATTCAAAGGTGACCTGCAAAAGATTTTATTTTCATTGTGTGTGTGTTCTTTATGCTGTTTAAAGGAGGCCTGAAAGATTTTCTACTTAGGTTTCTTGTACCTTACAAATATCAGGAGTGGAAAGTCTCTGGTAATCCTGGGTTATGCCGGGGGACCTCTTGGGAGATCTCACAGCCTGTTTATTGTGAGCTATAACATCCAACTGAAGGAACAGAGGTGATGAATCTTTTATCCAAAGTGCTCATTAGTCTTTGAAGTTAAATATGCATTAGAAGAAACTAAACTTTAGGACAGTGAATAGAAATCCCATCCCCATCTCATTTGTTCACCTTTCACTTTGTGTGTCTTTCATTTTGTTTGATCTTTCTCTCTCTCTCTGGCTTCATTCCACTTTTCTTCTCCTTTCTTTCCTGTATTTAATAGTGTATCTATTCATTTGTTGTTTTTGTTTTTCTTTTCACATTCTAGCTTCTCTCATCTTTCTTTCCCTTCACTTGGTCTGATTCTGCACTGCCTTGCACCTTGTGTTATCATTTACATCTGTGCAAAGTAGGTGAAAAATGATGTTGATGAGCAGAGAATTCTGGCTTGGTAGTGAGTTATACCTGCTTTGCATTGACTTTCATCAGGTGTAAATGGCTATGCAAAACAATGATAAATCAGGCCCACTGTGCTCTTTACCTCCTCCCCTATTTTATGTACTTCCTTCCCCCTCACAAAAAATTCCTCTTGCCCTTTCACTACCCCCACTTTTTTCTTCTGTAGCCCATCAATATCTCCCTCCTCCTCCTGCTCCCATATCCATGTACCCATTCATTCACCCACTCACTCACCCTTGTCCATAGGATTTGAAATAGTTGCCAGAGGACTAAACTACAATGCGAAGACCCAGTGTAACTAACGGTGGTCAACATCCAAGTGAAAAGCTAAATTCTCTGTCAGCAGATGATTAGAGGGAGCTTGGAGTCCTACCAGGATGATACAGGTCACTATGTAAGAACCCCAGATCTTGTAAAAGAAGTTTAATGTATAATGTATAAAATGGGCAGGATGAAGCAGACAAATAGAGGCTTGAAATTCCATAATCCATATTCCTGAGGGAAAGGTTTTTACACCCAATAACTTAAGGTCATTCCTAGGCCTGAGAAAACAGGAAAAATTCATTTCAAAGTTGAAGTCCAGAATGGCATTCTTAGTCTCTATTATCCCTTCCCTAGTTCCATAAGAAAGTGAACTATCACCTAATGATCAGGTGCCTGTGTTTCTGTATTGGGGAGGGTTGTTACTAATATAAGCCCTATCTGGGAATTTTGTGGGAGGGGGGAGATTTTCCTCTCTGGGCACCACCTGAGGAGCGCAAAGGGAACAGAAAGGAGCCAAAATCTGATCCAGAGCTAGTTTATGTGATCCAAAGTCCAGATTCACTGATAGGGCACTGTTTGCATTTTCCTAAAGCTGCTAACTTTCGTGGTGTCATACATCCTTCATCAGACCCATTGCAAGGCTCAGAATAAAACCCCGGCAGTTTCAGCTGAAAGATTTATTTTCCTCAGTTCACTGACCTGGAAACAAAGGTGTCTGTACTTCAGGAACTTTGTCATTCAGTAGCCTAGTGTTGCGAATATACATGAAAAGGGTAACTTTCTGACCTCTGAATCCAGCTGGTACCAGAAGTGCATACCACTGAGTGGGGCGCTCACCTGAATCAGCTCACTGTACAGATTCTATAGAGGGCTCACAATACAGCGTCATGGTTGTACAAGTTATTGTGACGTGCGTAATATCTCTCACCCGTGGGAGAGGGTTTTGTGTTTGGTTTTTTATCTAACTCTTTCATACAAAAGGGATATACTAAATCACCTTTACCGTAATGAATGGTAGTCCAGTGGCTGTGAAGGCATGTAGGCAGAGATGTTATCTATTCTGCAATAATTCAAACAACCCTGAATATTAGAAATATTTTTAAGGTGGGAATATCAGCCAGGACACCAAGCTTATCCCCTCCTAGGGATGTCAGATAATGTTTAATTTGCATGTGGAAGACCATTAAAGAAAGGCAAAAGAGACCTTTGTTTAACAGATTTATAGATTCTAAGGCCAGAGGGACTGTTATGATCATCTGTCTGAGGTCCTGCATAACACAAGCCAATCTATAGCCAATATATCTATAGCCAATATATCTATAGCCAATATTTCCTGCATTGAGTCCATAACTGCTAGTTGAGCTAGACTTTATCTTTTAGAAAGACATCCAATTTTGATTTAAAGACTTCCGTGATGAATAATCCACTACATCTTGCAAAGGGCATGGAAAAATGCACAGAAAAAAAAAGATAAAAGATAGACAAATAGAAATTATGATAGTGGATAACAGGTGAAATAAAGATATTGGTGGATAAAGTGATGATGAGAGAAAATCTATGGCATCTAAAATGTCGAGGAGGGTATTGGAAAACAGAGAGAAGAACAGGAGAGAAGGGTCAATTGTTTAATTTTAGGCCCCAAACATGCTTGCAGATCCACGTAGGTGGACTCTTACGTCCATACTGAGCCAAAGGAACTCTGCACTTTTGCAGGGGTCTGCCCATGTGGCAACAATTGCAAGATCGGGGCCTTAGTGTACAGTCTTAATTTAGAGGTCTTTCAGCTATCAATTTAATTAATGCCCATTAATTAGATAAACCTTACAAATAGTCTCCCCTAAATCACCTCTACCAGACTGAAAGGGCTGGGGGGGATTCTCTGAGATAAAAATTGAATTGATTATACTGAAGCAGTTTTAAAAAGAAAAGCCCATATATAATGGAATTCTTATATAATTGTTTCCAAATATTTACTCTTATATGAGAATTTCTTTGTAAAAATTAACCTCAAATATCAGTTAACATATAGTCAGCATGCATCCATATTACAGATTTGTTTTAAACTAGACTAATGCTTCCTTTCTACAATTAGGAATGACAAAATCCTATTGCTTTTTTGTTTTTTTTAAACAATATTTACGTTTCAGTATCTCGTCTGTTTGAATATAGCTCTCTTTAAATGGAAAAATCATGTGAACATACAATCTGTTTTGCAATTGTAGTGCATTGTATATCAAACTTAAAATCACAAACAATTTGCACTAGTGTCATGAATGTGTCTTCTTTTTTTTTAATGTCCAGTCCACTGTCTTATGTGTATCAAGATGGTTGCAGATTAAAGGATAGTTTTACATTTTAAAATATCCTTTTATTGTAATTGTTGAATTATATTAACATTTTATCAAGGCTGGTTCTAATTGTATATAAAATATCAATAAGTGGAAAAGCTAGGTACTGTTAGAAATTAGCAGTCTAATTTAAATGTACAGTATTTGAACTTTAAAGGTGGGTGATTCTGTTCATCAGATTTTTACTATTGACAGATATTTCATAAAGTAAGGGATTAATTAATGCAGTTTGGCAGTGTGATTGGCTTTTATGAAAGTTCAATGTATTATACTGAAACTATCCTGAAACGTCAGTGCATTGGATTCTCAAACTTTTGTATGTATATTCTTAGTGAGTCAATCCTGCATAATGATCCCTTTCATCCTCACAGTGAACTAATTATTTTGTTCTTATCATTTGCTATCTCACAGAAATCTCATGTTTCCCTGAGTTACTAAATTACAAGATTTTCTTCATATGTGTCAGGTTTTAGCTTGGAATACTTTTTTAGCAGATTTCCAATTAGGCAGCAGTCAAAATAGATATAGAGCTCCTATCTTTAGACACCAATGTATTTTAAGGACATAATCACTATAGTTTTATACTAAAATGTACTTAGAAAAAATACTTGACTACCAATTTTTGTTTTATGAGTGGATGTGTCTGACCTGATTTTTTTCTAAACTATTCTTTCTACAATGCTTTCTTTGTAATAATCATTTTCTAATAAATAAAAGGAAGAATTTGGGCTGAACATCTCCTTTGACTATTAAAAAAATACATTTTGAACTTATTTTTAAATTTTTTAAAAAACCTTCATTTCCTCTGCTAAGAAGAGAGAGGATTAGAACTGGGCAGTTACAAGCAGAAGTATGATCCCAGCCCAGCAAAAAAAAGAAATGGGCACCTACTAATCATAAGATATTTTTCTGCCAAGACTGAAGCACCTAATTTTGCCACAATCAAAGCTATATTTTCACTGGCTCATTAGACTACAAACAGTACTTGTGCACTGTAAATGTTACTTGCCACCTCTGACTTCAAGCTCTGCTTGATTAATGAATGGAGACATGAACATCATCTATAATTTATCTTTTGTACCATACTGTATACTAATATCTTAAAGTATATTATGTATTTGGCAGATTTATCATCTGTATACCAACCAAGCACGTAAAAATTTTCTCTGTCATGGCTTATTTTAAAGGCATTTTTTCTCAGTTGTGAATACTGCATCTCCAGCAATAAAAAGTACCGTATGTGTCTTGCTCATGTTTGCTTTCATGTTCTTAAAATAATCAGATTTTAATGATTTTCCTTCTATCATCTATGAAAATAGATTGAGTATGTTAGGATTTTCTACTTTTGGTTTTCCAAAACTGCTATATCAATTCTGTTCTCTCTCTGCACAGTACTTAAATTATTGAATGAGATCCAACAGAGAAATAGCTTTCTATCATTTTATTTATTTCATCTATTCAAGATTCTATGCAAGATTCAATCTTGTACAATGGGCATATGCACTTTTAAACATCTGGAACACAATTTTCTGACTTTGTTGCCTGATACGTAGTGTACAGATCCTGCATTTGGGCACCAAAATACCTATTTTAGGCACACAAGTGCCAATTTGTGTGCTTTAGCACAGGTGACTAAACTCGAAAACTGAACTCTGTTAAACTGGAATATCCTGTTCTATACACTGCACATTGTTAGTCTGTCATAGTAAATTTAAAAGGACGTTGTCTGAGAGTTTAGGCTTAATATTTAAATGTCATAAGTTACTCCATTTACATATTTCATATGCAAAACAAAAGCCAAATTCTGTTCTTTTTTCACAGATATAAATCTGGAGGTACCTTACCAAGGACAATGGAATTATTCCAAATGTAAACAGTGTAAATGAGAATAGAATTTGATTTTCCTCCTTTTTATTAATTTGAAATTATTTTCTCTTTCTTGGTGTTTGTGGTCAGGAAAGGGTGGCAGGAAAAATTATTGCTGGTGTTTATAATAATGACCATCATCCTGCATATGTAAATAACTGGCCAGTGCCTTCTTGAAGTAGTTAGTATCATAAGGCCAGCCCCACAGCTTTTTCCCATCAGTGGGTTATAAGGGGGGTTATCAGGCAATATGGACAGTTACCTGAAATATTTGTGGGGAGAACTGTTATCTATGAAGAGTGTACCGCAGTAAGAAGCCCCACTCCTTCTTTCCCTTCCCCACAGGAGAACGAGTAATGGCCTTCCCCTCTACCCATGAAGGTGTAAGGAGAGGAACGAGAGGCTGCTGAACTTGAATTAATATGCAAACTNAAGTACTCTTGTTCTTTTTGCTGATACAGACTAACACGGCTGCTACTCTGAAACCTGTTCTCCTGGTGTTTGTTTGGAATAAGAAAATAAATTCGGCAGGGGTGGAGGTTGTTCTATGATGGGGATTGATTCAAGTGTTAGGATTTGTTGCTGGTGGAGGAGATTTGATCTGGACATTTAGTTTATTGGAGATGGCAAAGAGAAATTGCTAGCTGATGGATGGATGTTGCTGCAAAGGAAAATTTGGATAAGGTGTTTTGATGCAGTGGCAGAGAATTGCTGGAGGGCAATATAGGGGAAATATCTTGGGGGTAAACAGTGTGTCAGGGACATGTATGAGATGAAAGAAGGGAAATTGCTCAGGAATCCTAGGCCCCAATTCTGACCATATTAGCATGATTATAATTCTCAACCCTTCGTTGAAAGTTGCGGAGGGCAGAAATGTGCACTGATATTTGAATGGTAGGAGGTAAGTGACTACAAGATAGGAACTGAGGAAAGGTGATCTTGTTGTTAAGGCACAGAACTAAGTCGGGATATTTGGGTCCATCCCCATCTCTGCCACTTTGTGTTTTGATATTTGCCAAGTTATTTAGGCCAAAATTTTCAAACATGAGTGCCAAAAGTTAGGCCTTTAAATATGTGGCCTGACTTTTCAGAAGTGCTGAGCACCCATAGCTTCCACTGAGGGAAGTGTGAGTTTTCCCATTGACTTCAAAGTACCTTGGATTAGGCATTTAGAGAGTGATTGTAGATGAGTGCAATAGGCTTCTGAGCAATGCATGAATATGATGGTGTCATCATGCTGATGCACCTGAATAACACTTACAGAACAAAGAAAGACCAATTAGATTTAAAACATTTTAAGTTTGAGGTTTCCAAGATGTTACGGGTGGTGGGAGGGAAACTAGTATAAAAACAGTAAATGTTTAAGATGCAAACCAACTTGCAAGAGTCTAGAAAATCAGTTTCCTAATCGGATCTTTTACAATTAATCAGGGTAATGTCAGACAATTATTATTGTGAGGACGTAGACATATCTGTCACTAGAAAAGAAAAGGAATCTATATTTCTTTTGTTTTAAAGATTTTAAAATAACTTTGTGTACAACAAAAGCTGTGTGATATCAGCTGGAACTTCTTAAACATACAGTTTTCAATAGCAATAAACACATATATTAGACCACCTGTTCTCAAACTGGGGATCGTGACCCTTCAGGGGGATCACGAGATTATTATGTGGGGGGGGTTTGAGCTGTTAGCCTCCACCCCAAACCCCGCTTCACCTCCAGCATTTATAATGGTGTTAAATATATAAAAAAGTGTTTTTAATTTATAAGGGGGGGGTCTCACTCGGATACTTGCTGTGTGAAAGGGGTCAGCAGTACAAAAGTTTGAGAGCCACTGTATTAGAGACTTGAAAATGAGTAAGTTGTACATTGTTAATTAGACCAGCAGTGCTTTTTCTACCTGACCAGAGCAATTTTTTCTCTCTCAGGCCTGGTCTACACTAGGGCTATGGCTACACGACGAGACTTTTAGCGACACGGCTGTGCCACTCCAGCCGTGCCGCTAAAAGGCACACAGTGTAGCTGCTGTTCGTCAGCAGGAGAGAGCTTTCCTGATGAGAAAAAACTTCCACCTCCCACGAGCGGCAGCGGCTTTGTCAGCAGGAGAGCCAGTATAGACAAAGCCTAGGAAATTAGGTCGGTATAACTATGTCCCACGGGGGTGTGAAAAAACCACACCCCTGAGCGATGCAGTTAAACTGACTTATCCTCGGTGTAGACAGCACTAGGTTAACAGAAGAATTCTCCCATCAACCTAGCTGCCACCTCTCGGGGCGGTGGATTACCTATGCCGATGGGAGAACCCCGGCCGTTGGCGTGTGTAGAGTATTCACTGAAGCGGTGCAGCTGCACCGCTGCAGTATTTTAAGTGTGGAGGAGCCCTAAGTCAGACTGGCTTTCCTGTGGAAAGTTCAATTATTCAGAAATACAAGGGCGTGTGTTTAATGAAAATTATAATTTTTCTCTAAGTACTGGATCTGTTGCCATGAAATGGGTTCCATTGTGGATAAGATCAACATATGTCCTGTTAGTATTAGGAGTACCATGTGCATTTTTCATTAAATGTCTTCCTCAGGTGAAAGAGTATTAAACAAAGAAGTTACACTTGAGGATTTTGAACTAAGTTGTTTACATGGGCAAATAGCAAAGGATGATTTTCCCTTCCCCCTTCATTGTTAAGTGGTAGATTGTTGCTATGGTGATCACTCTTTCCATCTCATCAGCCATAACCTGGTTTTCCACATCATCTGAATAGCTGCAAGCAAAGCATGATCTTTATTATATTTTTTGAAAATGGGTTAATATTGTTTTACTACATAGTTATTGAACTGGGACTTGTAACACTGAGATGAAGTGAATGTATACAAGATGATCCTAATTCTGTCGTATATAAATCGGTATTTGTGCATTCATTAAAATAAATTTAATTTTAAATCCTTTAACTGTTTTTCGAGATAGTTTATTCTTGTTTGGGTATAGGAGATTGATTTGATCATCTGTTGCCTTTTAGAAGGATGTAAGATAAGAACCAGTAATATATATGTGAAAAAGTTATCAGTCCCTTGATTCATTCATCAATTAAATGATTTGTTGTTTGTTAGCTAATACAGTGAAAACAGGATTTTTATATTAGTAATAGTAACACCCCACTTCAACAGTTTCATTCCCTTTTAATGCAACCATATTCTGTTAGGACAGCACAGTTAAGAATATGATTAATATAATTATTTTTAAAAATATTTTTTCTCAAACTTCAGAAATACTTATAGGGTTTAGAGTTGAAAAGTTCTAAAATTCTGATTTAAACTATACACGACTATCATTAGTCAGCATTTCTGTTTCCCTGTGCTGTAAATTACTCTTAGGCCATGTCTACATAACTGGGACTATAACAGCATAACTACAGTGCTGTATCTATCCCAGTATAACCCCATAGTGTAGACACAACCTACACCAAAGGAAGGGTTTTCCCCTTCTTGTAGAGTCTTTCAATGGTTTGGAGAACCATTGAAAGACTTGCCAGAAACAGAGAGGAGTGGAGGAGCTTTGTCGCTGCCCTAAACGCCAGAGTTGTAATGGGAACATCATGATGATGATGATGTATGAACACCACCTCCCTGAGCAACAGTAGGTAGTTCAACAGAAGCATTCTTCTGTTGACCTAGCTGCATCTACACTGAGGTGTAGGTCGGCATAGTTATGGCATCAGGGATGTGGATTTTTGAGACTTCTGGGCACTGTAGCTATGTCAGCCTACATTTTAAGTGTGCACCAAGCCCTATTTTACTATTGTTGTTATATCACATTATACTAGAAGCATCCCAAAATGGGGATTGTGTAGTTTATCATGGGACATACTTCTTCTAGGTACGTTGTAGAGATTTTTACAGAAGGTGGAACTCCATATGAAGTTCCATGTGATACACAGGGCCTTGCACAGACCACCTGCGCATACCATAAGGTCACAATATTGCAACAAAACCTATGTGATTACAGGCAAAAAGCATGTATATGACAGACTCTTCATTTTATTGACGTGCATTACACATACCCCAAAATACTAACACCCATAGTGCACAAGGATGCAATAAAAACTGTTCAAAGTATTGCTAGATGACAAATAAATGGCTTTATGTATTTCCTATTTTATTCAAGCGTCAATATATATGGGGGCAAGTTTTTTGAAAGTTTTCTTTGGAGAGTTTCTTTTCCCATTTTTTCTGAAGAATATGGATACTCTTTTCATTTACACAGCAGGAACAATATTAGAGCAAGATCATACCTGCCACAGAATAACTTTAGTCAGCATGTAGTCCATTATCTGCTTTATGGACTGCAAGTCCACTTGAGAGTATTACAAAGCTGCAGTGTTTTTCAAGGACTCCTACAGCATTTAGATCTGTAATTCAACATTTGGAAGCATCCAAAATTATCTGATGTGAAAATATTGATGGAGATCTTGACTACTGTCTAGTAGCGTACTAAACTTTTTCAACCCTGTATACATACAATATTGTGATGTCTCTAATATTATGCTGCCATAGGCACTCTTCCCATTACGTGTTCTTGACCCATGTTTGCAATGCGACATTTTGCTAAATAGTGTCAAAGATAATCTCTCAAGTGAACAATATTTAAGATGATATGTTAAGACATTCATCTTTTAGCACAAATACAAATGTGTTTCAGATAGAGCCAATTTTAGGATTATTATTGGCGTTCTTTCAAGTAAGAAGGGGATCTCTGTGTACTCTGAGGCTAGAATAAGTCACCTTGAATTACCAAAATGCTTAAATCTTTTGGGGCTAGCTATTGGCTGAATACCAAGGATCTAATCCCCTTACTGTGTGCAGTGCTAAGTGGGCTTTACACAGGGGCACTCCATGAAAATCGGAGAGGTGGAATATTCCCCTGAGGCTGCAGAACACATGAAAGAAGTTCCTGACAAAGTGTGTGGCATAGCTCCATAGCCACAAGAGCTGTCAAAGGACTGTCGGAGTGTCCATGAACTCTGCCACATCTCTGCTCAATGCCCATCATAAACAACCAGTATGGCAGAGCCTATTGAACCCCTGCAGAGACATGCACCAAAGCTCATAAGGCACACAACCCTCCCAAGCCTCCTTTCTGTGACTTGTTCACCTGCACAGCAGATACCTATTGTGTCCTACGTGCCTGCAAGGGGCAGGGCAGGATCTGACCCTAGCCATGTGTTTTTGAAGTGTGAATCTTCAAAGAATTCCAACTTCCAGATCCACAGACTGAAACCCTGTGTTTGCAGTCTTGAAATCTGGCTATGTTTTGCTGCTCTATAGCTACCACAGTCTGGAATGGTGAAGGTCACTCTGTCCCCTTTACTCTTGTTTTCCTGCTTTTTGGGTGATTTCCAGTATTTGCTATGCCTGCACAAGAGCCATGTAGGCAACTAATTACTCTTGCTCAGTAAGGAAATATTGTCAAAAGTCTCCAATTGTTTAATGCCAGTAGACAGTGTCAAAGAAAAAATCAGTGCAACAGTCTTTCCACAGAGCTTGAAAACAGTGTTCTGACTCAGCCTCATCATTTACCTCATCCCTTATCTGAAAAATGCTAACACCAGGCAGTTAGCTCCTGGTCTTCTTCCCCTAGTACTCGATGGAGTGGTGAACACCTGGTCCAGTGACAAAATGAAATACTGGAGCAGGAAGTCCTATGAATCCTTAATGTTCTAGAAAAGGTAAAGGACACTGAATTTACTGCTCTGGAATTGTAGGAATATCCAGCTTTAGAAAGGCACATATGCTCCTTAACTGGGCCTTGCCGACTTACTTGCCTTCCACTCCAGGTCTGCGATATTTCTACTGTTCAGCCCTCTGGAAGGGATAAAATGTACTCCATTNGGGGGGGGGGGGGGGGGGGGGGGGGGGGGGGGGAAATCACTCAAGCAAAATGGCAGCCAGAGAAGAAAATAAGTTAAACAGCCAAGCTGCACACATGTGATATAGTATTTGTATATAGGGGATTCTTATATTTTGTAAATACTTTCTAATTTATTTTTATAACAATGCCCATTTCTGTTGCCTCTGGAGACCATGTACAAATTTATCCCTTACAAAATTGATGTAACAAATAATTGTAAAAAGAAGATTCCCCACATAGGATCAGAGTATAAATGTTACCTCTCCCCAGCTGCTCATGCAAAAGTTTGTCTAGGCCATTACACACACGCACACACACGGAAGGACACTATCAAGTAATATTTCAGTGTTTTTTTAAATGATCCTACATTGTGGTAAAGGGGAGGCAAATAGATTTTGTGACTTGGCTGATATAATTTTTCCTGACAGTTTTCAAAGCTGGCTCTATTCCTCAGGAGTGTTAAAGCAGACAAGTTTGATATTAAAAGAAATACATTCAGAGCAATTTAACGTCTTTCATGTCTGTGGGTGTTCTTTATTGCTTACATAAGAAAATACATGTAACTTTGAAATGCCATTTTGTTTGTCATCCTATATATTAACCTGCTGCCAAGAAGCTTTACTACTACTTGGTTGGCCAATCATATAGAAAGAGACAGGCAGACAAACCATTGGTGCCTGCTAGTAGAATGGCTGCTCTCTCAAATTTAAATGTGCAGTTTCAAATATAGTTTTAATCTAGTAGTGGTAAGCTTATCTTGATGAAAACAAGTTCCTCTGCTCCTCTGGCTTCCAACTGGACCTGTGTATGTCTCTGGCCCACCATCAGGAACAGTCACATTCACAGACTTTGCACTCCCTGAACATTATGACAGCCCTAGGCTGGCATCACTGCCAAAGCCAGACACCTTAAATGGAGCAGAGCATACACTGAACATTGTCAGGCAGGGCAAATTGGTGATCATCTTCCTGGAGTGAGGCCATGGACCTCCTCATTTCCCCAAAAGGCATAGGATGGGCTGGACCAATGAGGATGGAGGAAAGGAGCTTTCACTGGAGTCAGTAGGGCGAGGAGCAAGAGCAGAGCCAGTGAGAAATATTTTTTTGCTCACCCCATAGGCCAGGATGCGGAACAGACCTAAAATAGCTAAATGAGGTTGTGTCCTAGAGATGGTTTGGTTCACAATTTGATTGTTCACAATTTCCATCAATTAAGAACCTTCCTCAATAGATTTATTGTGTTCTTACCTCCACACTGCCATCAGAGGTACTTGTACTTCAAGACTGTGTTCCATTGTCAACACAGAATCCCCTAATTTGGATGTGCGGTAGTCTTTAGGGCCTTCAAAGTTTTGACAATGTATCTGTGAGGAGTCTCAGTAAGTAAATCTACACCTGGATGACTTCCTAGATGAGTCAACACTTTGAGACGAAGCATCTTAACCTGTTAATAGTTCACCCTTATTACACCTTGTTATTCATAGTCAACATAGAAGAATGCTAACATTCCCTCACAAGCATGCTCTCCTCTTTCAGTTCTCTTGTGAGGTGGAAATACTCTCCACCTTTTTGGAAATACACCTCTACCCCGATATAACGCAACCCAATATAACACGAATTCGGATATAACGCGGTAAAGCAGCGCTCCGGGGGGGGGGTGCGCTCTGGCGGATCAAAGCAAGTTCGATATAACGCAGCTTCCCCTATAACGCGGTAAGATTTTTTTGGCTCCCAAGGACAGCGTGATATCGGGGTAGAGGTGTACACAAAAAAGTTGTCTTCTACCTAGAAACTTTGATTGAAAATCTCTACAACATTCACTGATGGAAGAACCTAGTAGTCACTTTACATTTTGCCTGAAATTAGTTCCAGGAACTCCTCTACTTTGCAATTCACAAGTTAAAAGACCTAGACAACTTCTAGTTACATTCCTTCTTTCCTGCCTGGTATTGCTGAAATCAGGGGTTCTGGAACAATTTGAATAGTGGGGGTGCTGAGAGTAATTGAACCAAACCGTAAACCCTATATATGGAAACCACTTCAAGCCAGGTGATGCAGCAGCACACCACACACACACCCCTGCCCACACCCTTAGTTCCAGCACCTATGGCTGAAATCGTAAGAAAAGAGTTATTTTTCCCCACCCGTAATTTTAATTTTCTTTATTTCGGCTACACCACTCCAGAGACACTCCCAGTTTGGTTATACTTGTCTTATTTTCTATGCCTTTTCATCTTGTAAACTAGCTGCTTTTGGATCTTAATTGCTGAAAGCATATCATATTTCCTATTAACCTGTTTGGCTCCTTGCCTCTTAAAACTTCTGTTCTCTGACATAAGCCTACCACTGTTAAGAGGCAATACCATTGTTCTGGAAACTTGCTTAAACAACATGTGCTTTGTTCCACTTGCATATATACTATGGAAATGTCATCTAAGTGAAAAAGTGGCAGGCCTTTCATGGATATTCTCTGCTGTGATTAGTGGCACTGCTTGTCTGACCTAAAACCTTTCATCCTGGAAAGTACAGAAACCAAAACTACAGTAGGAAACATGATGCATTTCTTCCAAAAGGTATTGTAAAAACAGAGAGCAAGCAAGCGGGGGGATTGATCAAAACAGTACCTTTTGGTGAGTAGTACATCAATTAATATGCATCATTGGAGTAAAGAATATGGGGAGAGTGGAATAGTCCTATTGCTGCTTATTACAATAAATTACAAGCCCAGTCACTTAATATATAACTAGAACCATTCATTAGAGCTGAAATGACCAGAAATAGCTATAGAGAGTAAACAGATAGTATTAGCTCTGAACATTACCTAGTGATACAGACTAGTGTCCTTTGTAGAGTTATTGGATCAATTTCATCCAAAGGCCATCAGGAGAAAGTGGGTGTAACTTCCACAGAAGTCTCTGGGATAAATTCCTAAGTTGAGAATGACAGGAGTGCCAGTGTAAGGAGCGAAGTAGTGCAACTTGTACTGCGTTGGCATTAAAAGGGCCAGATTAACCTGGGTGCTTAAAATTGAGCACCATATTAAGGCACCCAATAATATTCCATATTGAGACACCCAAATAAGCAGTCTGATTTTCATACTTACTCAAAAGAAAGCTGTGGATGCTAAGCACTTCTGAAAATCAGACCACTTATTTAAGTGCCTAACTTCAGGTTCTTGACATTTTAAAAGTTTGAGTTAGATGCATAAAGTGATGTATAATTCACATGTGATGTGGCAGAAGAGGAAAATAAATTATCAGGATGATATTCGGTAAAGACGGCCCTACCTAATTTAATTACCCCATGCTGGCTCCAACAGGGCTAAATTCAGCCCTGGTGTACACAAGCACAGATCACCTTCCCTTGCATAGAAGCTTTATTTCCTTGCAGGAGGAGCTGAATTTGGTCCTTGCAAAATGCCAGACTACAATAAATTACACTCTTTTTGCACCACCAGTGAATGCCAAATAAGTGCCAGTTCTTTATTGGATATGCAGCATTGTGAATCCCACTGTAGGTGTGCACATGCACACCTGAGGTGGTTTTATTTTTTAATATCAGTGTGCCCTGTGCTGCCTCATGCTCCCACATGAGGACATAAAGGGCAGGGCAACCCTTCCTCAGTTCCCTCTTACAGTCTGTGTCAATCAGACAGAACCTGACAAGCATCCAACACACTAGTTCTTAGCTCTTAGTTTCAGACTGAACTTCTTCAAAACCTTCCAAAGTCTCTAGAACTACTTCTGATGATCTCCTACATTCAACCACTGTTAACTAATCTGTCCTCCCTGGACTGAACTCTACTGGTCAGACCTCCCCTTACAGGGCTCTTTAGTACGGCAGATTTGAAACCTGGGGGCTTCAAGCCCTGGCTATCCAACAATGGACTAATTCCCCTAAAGGAGGCACACAGTAGGTGTTACTTCTGCTGGGGAAATCGCATATTCCGAGCAACTTGTTCTTCTCTGCTAGAAGCCTTCAAGTCACAAGGCTGAAATTGGTTCTTCTGAAACAGTCCATGACGGTTGTGTCAGATCCCAAGAACATGAGTTTCAGAATCCTGCTAGTGGACAAGCCAGCGCCCTACCAAGCAGACGGGTGATGCCTAAGACTAACGGAGAAGACAGTGCCAAGGAAAGATCCAACACTGATGTCTTCACCAGCACCGATGCCAAATACATTGCAAAAATAATAAAATACAATGCAATCTGCAATAAATGAAACTCCCCTACTAATTTAACAGTGATTGTACTACAGCATAGACAGGAACAGCTGCATTTTCCCATTGGGGCTGGTTTGCATCACTGCAGCAAAACAAAGCCCCCTTAAAGCTGGCTTAAACAAGACAAGCTTTCAAACATCACACCTTCACAACTGATCTGAGGAAGAGCTCCGTGTCTCTCTCACTAACATTACATTACCTCACTCACCTTGTTTCTCTAATATCCTGTGACCATCAGGGCTACAACAACACTGCATACAACAATGTAGGTTCAATTTAGAACAGCTAACTGAATTTGTCACAAATCCAATTTTTGCATTTGCTTCATGTGAGCTAGTTTTTGGTGTAGTCTACTTCACCTGCTTTGTGTCTGAAACATTCTGGCATTATACCCAAATGCCAGTGTGCTGTGTTCTTCTATCAGGGGAAATTAGATATTTGCAAATCAAAGCACCGTCAAAGCCTATTATTTTTGCTTGTTTCCAATGTTCAGTCTCATGATCTTTAACATATCATAATAGGAGCAGCCTGATTCATCTGGGGTGTATGCCATGTGCATTCTGTCACCCCTGCACCTGAGGACCTACCCCTAGGGGAGAGCTTAGACCCTTTGCTACCTTTGAGAGACTCAAACCTCAGCTGTTCAAATACTACTAGTATCTAACTTACCAAATTTACTTGCACATTTCAAGCATTGCTCTCACTAGATGTATTGAGTAAGAGAAGTTTGAACTAAAAAAAACTGATATGGTAACACAGAGAGATACTGAAGAACTATTGAAAAGACTTCAGCAGGACTGATCTCTATAGATTTTAGCCTTTTGAATAATATGAATTCATAATGTCAATGTGTCCATTATTTAAACAAATGTTAGCTACTGTTTCCTTTCCAGAGCTCTGAACATACATATTAGTCCTATAAATTCTGTAATTATGTCTCACAATGGGTTGTTTTGTCTGCCTCTGTTGTACACTCTATTCTTTAACATCCACCCCAGAACTATCTCTGCTCATATGCTGTGTTGCTTGCAGTGTGTCCTATCTATCAACATCTGCTATTAGGATTTCATTCCACGCTATTTTTATTCTGAGCAACGACCAGTGCTGGGATATATTTATGTTCCATAGCTATGTGAAGAGAAAGGTGGCAAATGAGCATGATGCCTCCATGTAATCCAACTGTAGTTTTTTCTTTAAAGTAGGCCTTTGTATATTGATATTTTTGCTTAGATCATGTACATCTATGGAATTCAGACTCTTCAATTATTATGGCAGAAGTGTAATCAAATGAGACAGTGATGAGTATCAAAGTCTCCTATTAAAAATTCAAGACATACTCTTAACAATATTTTTGAATACTGCATTTAGACATCTCATACTGCAAAACTAGTAAAAATAGCAAAATATTTCTGATATATTTCAGGATAAAAATAAATTATTTAAAAATAATTAAAAATCAGATTTTTATTTAAATCAGATTATTTTGATTTAAATTAAATAGATTTTTTTTTTAAATAAACCAGTTACAATTTATTTGAAATGGACATCCTATGTTAAGACCAAAGCTACATATAATCTATTAATCATTTAAATGAATTGCAAAAAAAAAAAAAATTATGCAGTACTTGTTTGCTGTCAGGTTTAAAGTCAAACCACTGAACTGGTGGAAATCACTGGCTAAGCACCTGGCTAAGCACCTGGACGGGAGCTTGTTGAAGTGCTAAAACAGATTTTGACAGCAGTAGCCTCTTCTGCACGTGCAGAGAGACTATTTCTTCATTTCACTTTATTCAGCTAGCTAATTCTTAAAGGACACGGTGACCAGAAAAAATAAGTTCAATTCACTAACTATAGATAATGCTTCCTTTATTTAATAAATAAGTTAGTTTTAAATGCAAAAAATAAACATTTTGATAAAAGAAAGAGATTGTATCCAGCATACTTAAGATAGTTTTATTTAATTAAAAATGCTGGTTTTGTGTATTTAGTTTAATTGCATTTCCATCCACATAAAGCCTGACATAAATCACAAATAAAAAAAAATCTAATAAATAAGAAATGCATCATACACCATTTTCTTACATAGTAATTTTTTTTTTTAAATCAGACTGTTATCCCATATAATTGCTTAAATAAAGATGTATAAGTATAGTATATCCAAAAAGAAGCACCACATTTAATAAAAGCTATATTTAGTTGCAAATCAACATGTTTTAATGGTTACCAACCAGTGAAAATCAACCTTTCTTTCAGATAATAACTAAAGTACAAGCGCAATTAAAATCAGTTATTTAAATCAAAGTTTTCTTTAAATCATTATCAAAATTGGTGATTAAATCAATCCACCCTTGTGTGTTTGCACATTACACAAATAATGCAGATTTATTTTTTACACAATTGGCCTAAATCCCTGACATCTGAAATGTGCTCTAACTGGTCAAGTTATTAGTGTAAAATTTAATTTGTTCTAATAATCAGCCTCAGGTGAAGGAAGCACAAATATACAACATGTATGCTGTCTATTTTACTGTAACATCATATGAGAATAGTTCACTTCTCAGGCATGTGTAACACTGCAGACTTTTATGCCCTAAAAGTTAAATGGATTATTTGCATAGATGGACCAGATCCCAGCATAGAGGAGATGGGAGATATGGACCCTTCTTAAGTACTTTTCTTAAGTGATTTGTCTGAATGAATCCATCCATGGGTAGATCTAGTTGAAGATTTTCTAACTAAAAGGTGGGGAGGGGGGGAATATTCCCCCTTCCCTGGTATTGCCAACATTTTTTTGTTTTACAATTGTTTTTTGAAATACAAAAAGTTCTCAAATGAAAAATTTCAATAATCATTTTGAAAAAATATTGAAGAACTTCCTCACTGATGCAAAGTTCTTATATATGAGACTCCATGAGTAATACTTTCTTTCATTTCCAGTTTGTTAGGAGAGTCTCTCTCATCTTGGCAGACAATGCCCTGGCATCAGTTATACACACCTTTGTCACCTCCTATCTGGATTACAGTTATTCGGTATACCTGGGCATGGAGCCATCAACCCTTTGGTAACTCCATATAGCAGAATATGCATTTTTTAAAAAAAAATCCTACCATAACAAACAGGGGCGGCTGTATGTTTTTTGCCGCCCCAAACACGGCAGTCAGGCGGCCTTCTGCAGCGTTTCTGCGGGTGATCTGCCGGTCCTGCGCCCTCGGCGTACCTGCCACCGAATTGCTGCGGAAGCAGCGGGACCGCCGGACCTCCCGCAGCCATGCCGCCAAGGCTGCCTGAGTGCCGCCCCAGGCACGCGCTTGCTGCGCTGGTGCCTGGAGCTGCCCCTGATAACAAAACACTGCTCTGCATGCACATTTTTCCCCTTGGGGAGAGAACAACTCATGAATGTTAGATGTTAATCACATCACTTAATGCTCTGTAGGAAGGTGCTCAGATACTATGGTAATGAAGTTAGTATGACAGTCTCTGTAGAATAGCTTAAGTATGTTGTAACATCAGAAAAAATATGTAAAAATAAAATGTGATTGATTCCCTTAACATTTCATTTTGTCATTCATCATGACCCTCCCATCTTGCAATTGGTGGATGTACTGTTGATTTCTATGGGAGTTTTGTTTACACAGAGCTTTGCAGCATTGGGCACTAAATGGGTAAAAAGAAAAAAGCAAATGTTAAAAAGGTTCTTCCATGAAAAGAGGAAATTAATGAGAGCAGGACCTACTGTTATTGACCACACAGAACTCTGACCTCTAAGAACTTGGCATTTATTTTTCCAGAGATTGTAATTAGAAAGAGGATAATAAACTTCAAGAAAGTAATGTTAGTCATTATTTAGGAGAATCAAGAAACCGCTTGAAAGCAATTAGGAGGAGCCATATGATTGATAAAGAGCACAGGTTCATTAAGAACTGATTAAGTCAGACACACTGGATTGTTCTCTGAAGAAAAATCAGTTTCTGTGGGAAAATATAACAAGGTACACTTAACTTATACTTATTCTAAAGCTTTTGATAATCCAGCAGGAAAGGCTAATAAAATAATAGTTGAAATGCTATCTGGTTACTAAGAATATTATAGTGTTTGTTCAAAATTTTCTGAAAGGTGGAAAACAGAATAATTAATGGTGTGCCTTTATACTGGGGAGAAAGCTGATTACTAGAACGGTTTGTTTTGAGATCAGTATCTTCAATAACGTGCTGGAGAAGTACAGTAAATTGTACATTGATCACATTTACAGATGATCCTCAACTAGCAGGTATTGTAAACATACTGGAGGATACTGTGGAGAAATAAAATGATCTGGAGATCATAGAACAATGGAGACTTTTAAATGGAATTTAAATTGAGATAAATGTTATACAGTATGCTTTTGGATCCCTGATAATTGATGTATGGAAGACATATGGCACTACATGCAAAGCACATTTAGGATTAGTGCAGAATGCCAATTAATGTTGCTTAAGCTTTTCAGCCCACAGTACACCTCGTTTAAGTCACTTTTCAGGTATAGGCAGATGGACATCTGTAGGATTGTACCAATGGGACTGATTTTGAAAAGCCTCTGATTTTGTGCCCACAGTTCTGTGGGTGTAATTGATGTCATTTAGATATTTAACTACCCTACTGAATAAAAAAAGCAAGAATACATCTAATGACATTAATTGCACCCACAGTTTAGAAAGCCGAGGCTTCTTTCAAACTGAAACCCTTTGGTTTAAATCCAAATATAATTTATAATAAAAGCAAGTACAGTAAAACTGAACTATTGACATTATAAAAAGAATGATGATCAATTGTTCTCCATGTCCACTGCAGTAACAGAGATTTACTTTATATATTAGGAAAAACTTTCTAACTATAAGGATAGTTAAACACTGGAATAGGCTTCCAAGGGAGGTTGTGGAATCTCTGTCATTGGGGGCATTTAAGAACAGGTTAGACAAACACCTCTCAGGGATTCTCAGGTCCTGCCTCAGTGCAGGGGGCTAGACTAGATTGCCTTTGAAGTTCCTTCCAGCCCTACATTTCTGTGATTTCCATGACTTCCCCACTATGCACACTGTAGATATTTAGGGGGCCTCAGGTCTAGGAACAGTCACAGAGTATATAATATATGCTCATTGCTATAGAGCTATATTTATTGTACAAGAGGACTGTAGTTCAACTGCCACTGAAATAGCTTAATTGGTCCTCTTCAATGATTGTGTTTTAGGAAACATTTTGGCCTCAGATGTTTTAAAGGACAGCTTTCTGATAGATTAAAGAGTCCTGTACTAACAGGCAAAGGCATTAACAAGATCCAGCATCTGGAAACCAGACTATATATAAGCCACAAATTTTTAACAGTGAGCATAATTAACAATTAGAACAATTTACCTAGGGATGTGGTGGATATTCCATCACTTCAAGTTTTTAAATCAAAATTGGGGGTCTTTCTAAAAGGTATACTCTAGCTCATCCTGAAGTAACCGGCTTGATACAGGAATTGCCAAGTGAATGTCTNGGAGGGCAACAAAAATGATTAGGGGGCTGGAGCACATGAGTTATGAGGAGAGGCTGAGGGAACTGGGATTGTTTAGTCTGCAGAAGAGAAGAATGAGGGGGGATTTGATAGCTGCTTTCAACTACCTGAAAGGGGGTTCCAAAGAGGATGGATCTAGACTGTTCACAGTGGTACCAGATGACAGAACAAGGAGTAATGGTCTCAAGTTGCAGTGGGGGAGGTTTAGATTGGATATTAGGAAAAACTTTTTCACTAGGAGGGTGGTGAAGCACTGGAATGGGTTACCTAGGGAGGTGGTGGAATCTCCTTCCTTAGAGGTTTTTAAGGTCAGGCTTGACAAAGCCCTGGCTGTGATGATTTAGTTGGGATTAGGTCCTGCTTTGAGCAGGGGGTTGGACTAGATGACTTCCTGAGGTCCCTTCCAACCCTGATATTCTATGATTCTATTCTATGATTCTATGAATGGTCACCCTGGTCTTAAAATCTAATCCACTAGTTTCTATGAACTTCCATACTAACAGTGGTAGTGTCTTTGATTCTTTTCAGTAAGTCTTTATTATTCATACCTATTGCCATATTAGACACAAAAATACCGTAGTTACTCATTTATCTAGCTTGTTATATATTTATACTATAATTACATTTTTGTAGTAAGTAAGCAACTTTTTTTTTTTATCATGGGCACTACTAAAACTCTTCAGTTACCTGGTGGGGAGGGGGAGGTAAGATAGATGAGGGAAGGAGAGTGAAGAATACTAAGAGCTTTCCCCACTCCCTCCTTCATAAGGGCCAGCACAGTTTGGATCTCTGGGTATGTCTACACTGCAGTTAGACACCTGCAGCTGGCCTGTGACAGCTGACTTGGGCTTGAGCTGTGGGGCTGTTTAATTGCAGTATAGACTTTCAGCCTGCACTCTGAGCTCTGGGACCCTTCCACCTCGCTGGGTCCTAGAACCTGGGCCTCAGTCTAAGCCCAGAAGGCTGCACTGCAATTAAACAGCCCTGCAGCATGAGCCTGAGTCAGCTGGCACAGGACAGCCATGGGTTTTTAATTGCAGCATAGATATACCCTCTGAGCTCGGGACCACAGAAACTGCTGCTTCTGTCTGCCCAGAGCGCACATGCTGTACATTACTTTAACAGACAGTGCAGACTGCAACACTAACCCTCACCCCTCACTCATCAGCAGAGGGATTCTGAAGAGTTGTGCTGCCCCAACATAGGGCTGAGTCTTTAAATGCCTTCAAACTACCTCTGAATAATCAAAGATATACCTAAATAGTCTGTTTAATGTGTATATTAGATGTCTGCAACCCAATTTGACTTCAGGATGTTGTCTTCATTTGCCTACATAGTGATTACACTAGCTGAATATAATTAATTATTTTGCAAAGCACTTCAAGACATCTTAAATGTAAAAGGAGTTATATAAAACCAAATTACATTCTGTGCAATTATAGTTGGCATAATCTGGATGACGTCCCATGTACTTGGAGGTGGATATTTTTCTAGTTCTAATTATTTTGGTTTGTAAAGCTGTTTGTGGTTGCTGAAATGTTGAGGGAAGTTTTATCAGGATCCTCTGACTGCATTATAATGATTTTTTTCTAAATCTCTTTTCCATTACGGTACTTTTGTACCTGTATGATCAGTTCTGTCCTCTGTCAAAGCCAGTTAAATTTTTTTAATTTTGCAAAATGAAGAACATAGGTGTACTGTATAAAGCCCTTTAGCATCTATTAGGAACAGTTTATTTTAGATCTCTAAACTTTGCAACACCAAGGCTTAGATTGGCATCTATTTATAAATTTCCATGATATTTTCATCAAAAGTAAATGTATACGATCATCATACTGTATTTTCTTGTATTACCATCTTTCTTGATAAATGAATACAAATTTGCTTGTTTGAGTTCACTGGCAAGAAAACCTTGCAACTGATCAGCTTTGTCTTCACATGATGCCACCTTTTAAGGCTGGGCCATATTTCCTACTGACTGTACTTCATTAAAACCACCTTTATATAAATTTCAGCTCAGCAAACTGAAGAAAAATTCCCCAAAGCATCAAACAAAGATATTTTCCATTCACTTCCAACCTAGGCTGATTATAGCAGACCAATACTTGTCCCAATATTATTTTGTGTAGACTTCATGGGTCATGATAACTTGTATGAAGGTTTGCTATTTTGCAGTTATTCACAATCAACAGACATAATATTCTGGTTATGCTTCATCATTTCTTTTCCAGAGACAATAATACTTTGCTCTCGGGTGTATTAATGCAACTAACAAAAAGGCATCTATGCATATAAACCCTTTTCTGCTCTGTATAGAACTGCACATGCAAGAGCTAAAGCTGATGCTGCGGATCAGGCTGCTCAGGCTGCTCGCCAGGAAAGTGATATTGCAAGAGCAGTTGCCAGAGAACTTTCACCAACTTTCTACCAACCAGGTAAAGTTTTGATTGGTTTGATTTTGTTTTGTTTGGGGGATATTTTCCTTTTTATATTTTTTAAAGGGTTCTTTGTTAAATTAAAAAGTTCATCCCATTTTTAATTTCATCACTTACTCAGAAACCATAGTTGTGTGTAGGCAATGAAGGGCACTTATTGTTCAAGAGGGTTTTGTTTTTATTGTATTATCATTTGGTAACAAATAGCGCTTTCTATAAAACCTTTCACTGTTGGAGTGTCAGTGTCAAGAGTTTATAGGAGTATGCTGTGTCTCCCTTAAGTTTGAAGTTAGAGTAAGTCTTACTCTGTCTTTAGAAAACATAATACAACTGAATTTTCAGAGTTATTTCTATGCCATGTTCATTACAGGCCAAATCCTGAAATCATTACTGAATCTTGGGAAGTCGATGACAGCTTTGCCTGGACTAAGAACTAAGTAAAAAAACAGAGGGCTAGATTGTGCCTGACCCTTACCCAAATGTCCCTGTACTCAAAGTATCACAGAAATTGCTCCACCCCAATTTCCCACCTGTAGATCTGCCCATTCACAGCACCTATTCGTTGGCCATGTGGTGGAGAGGGGATAATAAGAAGCACTGGAATGTTTACCATATGTTAGGTGTCCTTCAAAGGTCATTTAAAAAGTAATTGATGAAAATAAAAAATATTCAAAAACGTGTAGACCAAAAAGAACTTCAATTCTTCTTCGAGTGCTTGCTCATGTCGATTCCATTCTAGGTGTGCACGCCCACGTGCGCGGTTGTCGGAGATTTTTGCCTTAGCGGTATCTGTAGGGTCAGCTGTGGCGCCCCTCCTTGAGTGCTGCGCTCATCTGTCGATGTATCAAGCACCGCTGACCTACACCCTCTCAGTTCCTTCTTACCACCCGTGGTGGTTAATCAGAACACCTTTGCTTGCATAGCGAGGGCTAGCGGTTTCATCTCTTCTGACTGCGAGCCTTAGGGCCATGTAAATAGTTGTTCATATTAGTGGTAAGTAGTTAAGTGTAGTTAGAAGTCAGAGTCCCATTGGGGACTTCACCCCAGGCGGGGCATGCTCCGGTCTCCGGGGTTTAAGCCCTGCGCAGACTGTAACAGGCCTATGCCTGTGAGTGCTCCCCACGGCAGCTGCCTCAAGTGCTTGAGGGAATCACAAGTGAAGGGCAAGTGTTGTATTTGTAAAAACTTTCGACCCAGGACGCAGAAAGAGCATGCTATTTGTTTGCGGGCTCTCCTCATAGAGGCTGCCCTCCGACTGGCTTCCGAGCCATCCCGGCCGGACTTGACCCCTGGTACCTCAGCCTCGGTGTGCAGCACACCCCCAGCACCGCTCCCCGTCGCCGTTACCCAAAAAGAAAACTAAGAAGCACCGCTCCCCATCGCCGTTACCCAAAAAGAAAACTAAGAAGCACCTCTCCCTGGCACCAGGCAAGAAAGGCCATGGGGCATCGGGCAGAAGACCCAGTTCAGGCAGCCCAGCCACTCCAGAGCCATATGGACGTGCCTCCCCAGTCAGGGCCCTTAGCTCCTTAAAGGATCCACCACTGACTCCCAGGAGTAGTAGGGGACCCAAACTTGTGGCGACATCGACACCTTCCCAAGCTCCCCCCCCCCGCGCCAACAGAGCAGAGGCCTCTGCCCGCGCTGTTGGCACCGCGTGTGCCACAGGACGCGGCAAAGGCTCCCTACGAGGGCAAGCCAGCCACCAAGACCCCCCAGAGGGCATGGAGGGCCTCTGATCCCCTGAGCCAAGGCAGCGCTCTCCATCTCCATGCCGCAGATCTCTGGCGTCACAGCCCAGATCCTCTGGGGCTTGCTCTTGGTCACTGGCACAGCGTTCATGGTCCCCACCATCTCAACACGGATCACCTAGGGGGAGGCGCCGATCACTGTACTACAGGCACCGTTTGCCCTCCTGCTGGTCATCCTCCTGGTGCAGATCTCTGTTGCCTGCCCCATGGGAGCACTCCCGTCGCGATACCAGTCCCCCCAGCACTGGTCCCCCCGACACCAGCACTGGTCCTCCCACTCCAAGCACCAGTCTCCGGCGGCAACAGTCAGCAGGCAAGCACAGGCTGCGACGGCCCTGCCATGCCACCAGAAGAGGATTCCTCCAGCATGGAAGGGCAGTTCAGCCCCTCGGCGAGACTCCACCTTGGCAGCATGGCCAGTGGCCCTATTGGAGTGCATGGGGCATGTCGGTGATGCCAGTGCCCCCTTCGCACTGCTTATCTGCTGCCCCCTCGGAGCAACAGTTGATGGCACTGGGCTCGGCGCATGAAATGCGCTCAGAGGTCGGGATAGAGGAGACAGTGCCCACCCCAAAACCCCTTCCCCATGGGAGATAATGTCCTGGGGCCTCCCCTGGCTGTACAATCATCGTCTTCGTCTCCGGACAAGGCGGTCACGGGACCCTCAAGGGCCAGCCCACTGGACAATTTTAAGGAACACCAGGCCCTGCTTCAACAGGTGGCTGAGAACTTGGGCAAGAGGTGGAGGAGATGGCTGAGCAAGCGGACACCTTGTTCAGTGTGCTCTCAACCTCTACCCCTGCCCGTGTGGCACTACCAGTGCATGACAGAGTCCTGAAAATTGCCAAGGCCCTCTGGCAAACCCCATCGTCCATCCCTCCCACCTCCAAAACGGCCAAAAAGAAGTACTTCATCCTGGCCCAAGCATTCAAGTACCTATATACCCACCCACCTCCGGGCTCGCTGGTTGTCTCTGCGGACAACAAGAAGGACAAGTAGGGACACACCAGTTCAACTCCCAAAAATAAAGAGGCCAAAAGACTGGACCTTTTCGGGAGGAAAATGTATTCAATAGCCAGCCTGCAACCACCAGGCCTCTTGGGCAGGTACAGTTTTAACTTATGGAACTCCCTCTGTAAGTTCAAGGAGTCCCTCCCTCAAGGGTTGTCCCAAGAATTCGGCACCCTGGTGGAGGAGGGTACCGTGACAGTGTGGTGCTCTCTCCAAATGGCGTGGGACACGGTAGACTCGGTGGCTAGGGTGGTCACATCGGTGGTGGCCATGAGGCGCAGCTCCTGGCTTCAGACCGCTGACCTGTCCCAAGAAATGCAGACCTCAATCCAGGACCTCCCATTCGGAACTGTCTCTTTGCGGAGCAAATGGATGCGAGGCTGCATGGGTTAAAGGAAACTCGGGCCACCCTTCGTTCGCTAGGTATGCATATGCCGCAGTCTGCAAGGAAGAAGTTCCGGCCGCCCCCACCACCAAGGCCTTGGCAGTCTCATCAGGGGTCTGCAAGGAGAAGGGATAGAGACACAAACTTTGGTTGTTGCCCCCCTTCCTCCTCCCACTCACCCACGCAGCCCAGCCCAGCAAAGCATCCTGGGGGCCAGAAGTGCTCATTTTGAAGGTGTGCTCGAGAGCGATGCCCCAGTCAGCTCCCCGGATCCACCTAATTCTTTCCTCGACCATCTTTGTCCCTACCATTCGGTCTGGTTGCGGGTTACCTCAGACCGCTGAGTGCTGGACATAGTATCTCGGGGCTATACCCTGCAATTCTCAGCCGCCCCGCCGTCCTACCCCTCCTTCCCCATCCCTCTTCAGGGGCCCTTCTCACAAGGAATTCCTCATTCAAGAGGTTGAAAACTTCCTGCGCTTGGGGGGGTGTGGAGGAGGTCCCTCAGGACATGAAAGGAAAGGGGTTCTATTCCCACTACTTCCTAATCCCAAAAGCAAAAGGGGGCCTCAAACCAATTCTGCACCTGCGTCACCTCAACAAGTCTCTCAGGAAGCTGAAGTTTTGCATGTCTCCCTGGCCTCCATCATCCCCTCCCTGGATCCAGGAGACTGGTATGCTCCCCTCGACTTGAAGTATGCTTATTTCCATATTCCAAGGTCACAGACATTTCCTCTGTTTCATAGTGGGCGGATGCCATTTTCAGTTCACGGCACTGCCCTTTGGCCTCTCATCGGCCCCAAGGGTGTTCACAAAATGTATGGTGCCAGTGGCTGCTTAACTGAGATGTCAAGGGGTCCAGGTCTTCCCGTATCTCGACGACTGGCTTATCAAGGGCAGGTCTCAGGAACAAGTGCAGAGGAGCCTCCGTCTGGTGCATTCCACCTGTTGCAACCTGGGCCTGTTAATAAATGAGAAAAAATCCACCTTAAGGCCAATCCAGTGAATAGAGTTCATTGGTTTAGTTCTCAACTCCATGCGAGCCCGGGCCTTCCTTCTGGTAGTGCGTTTTCAGGCCATGTCAAACCTGATCTCCCATGTGAAAAACCACCCGCTCACCACCGCTCACATCTGCTGCAATTGTTGGGCCACATGGCCGCGCCCAAACTTGGCAGCGCTGCACTTGACAGCATGGCTACTGCATGGTTGAATGCGGACGAACGGGAATGCTCAGCCCAGGTTCAGCAGGTCTTGTGGGTAGCGGAAAACCCCTCCACCAGAGCAACTTGCCTGGCCAAGTGGAAAACGTTCACGGGCTGGGCCTCAGAACGGCATGTCTGGGCCTCGCTGCAGGAGATCCTGGATTATCTGCTGCACCTCAAACTCCAAGGTTTGTCCCTATCTTTGATCAAGGTCCACTTGGACGCTATCTCAGCTTTCCACCCTCCGTTCCAAGTCAGGTCAATCTTCGCTCACGACATGACGGGCTGGTTTTTGAAAGGCCTGGAGCGTCTCTACCTGCACGTCCAGGATCCCGTCCCTCCCTGGGACCTGAATCTCATGCTGTTCAGGCTCATGGGGCCTCCCTTTGAGCCTTTGGCTTCCTGCTCTCTCCTGGAAGGTTTCGTTCCTGATTGCAATAACATCGGCCCACAGGGTGTCCGAGATCAGGGTGGTTCAGACCCGCCCTATATGGTCTTCTACAAGGATAAGGTCCAGCTGTGACCGCACCGGGCGTTTCTGCCTAAGATAGTTTCCCAGTTTCATACGACACAGAAAAGGACATATACTTACTCGTCTGCTTTCCAAAGCCTCATATGTGAGATGAGAAACTCAGGCTGCACTCCCTGAACATCGGAAGGGTGCTGGCCTACATAGATAGAACGAAGGTGTTCCGAAAGTCAATGCAGTTCATTGCAGTGGCAGACAGAATGAAAAGTCGCCTAATGTCTGCTCAAAGGATTTCATCCTGGATCACTGCCTGCATCGGCTACTGCTTTGAGCTGGCAAAAGTCGCTCCGCCGGCAATCACGACGGCACACTCAACTAGGGCGCAAGTGTTGTCAGCGGCCTTCCTGGCCCAGGTACCAATCCAAGAGATCTGTAGGACCACTACCTGGTCGTCTGTCCACACGTTCGCATCTCATTATGCACTTACCCAGCAAACTCGAGACGACACTGGCTTTGACAGAGCAGTGCTTCATGCTGCATGACCATGAACTCCGAGCCCACCTCCATGGACACTGCTTGTGAGTCACCTAGAATGGAATCGACATGAGCAAGCACTCAAAGAAAAACTGCTTACCTACCTTTTTGTAACTGTCCTTTGAGAGGTGTTGCTCATGTCCATTCCATTACCTGCCCTCCTGTCCTCTATCGGAGTTACCGGCAGGAAGGAACTGAGAGGGCGTAGGGGCAGCTGCGCCTGATATACTGACACATGAGCTAGGGATGTAAAAGTTTAACCGGTTTCTGTTAACAATTAAACTCCGCTGGGGTCCCGGCTGCCAGCCCCGTGCTCCCGGGGTTCTGCTGCCGCCTGTGTCCGGCATCCTGGTGCGCCGGGGTCCCGGCAGCCGGGACTCTGGGTGTGGGTCGGCAGCCAGGACCCCGGGTGTGCCGGGGTCCCCGGGTGCGGGGCCAGCAGCGGAGTCCCGCGTAAAACGTGGAGGTGCTGCAGCACCCCCTCTGCCCCGCACTCCTAGTTCCCCAGTTAAACGTTTAACCGTGTAACCGATAGGATTTTAATCGGGTACATGGTTATTGTTTTTACACGTTATTTATATCCTTAGCATGAGCGCAGCTCTCAAGGGGGCACCACAGCCGATCCTACGGATACCGCTAAGGCAAAAATCTCCGACGACCGCGCACGTGGGCGCGCACACCTAGAATGGAATCAACATGAGCACATCTTGAAGAACAGCAGTTACGAAAAGGTGGGTAACCGTTTTTTATCTAGTGTTAATGTTTTTTCAGAATATTATCTGGTCTCTTCTAATGTCCAATAAGAACATTAGAACAGCCGTACTCGGACAGATCAGTGGTCCATCTAGCCCAGTATCCTGTCTCTGACAGCGGCCGGTGCCAGATGATTCAGAGGGAATGTACAGAACAGAGCAATTTCATGTGATCCACTCCCTGTCTTCCAATCCCAGTGTAACTTTAGCGCCCTCGTGGCCAAGATGGAGTCTGCTCTGCAGGCAGCTCTGGCCAAGAGAAGGCGCGCGCAGGAATGCAGCAGGAGAAATCCCTTCCACCCCAGGGGCACCTGTTCCAAACCCCCCAGAGTGAACACACCCACCCACCCACAGGAAGAGTACAATGGATATAACAAAGGGAAATATTTATTTACAGAGGGATGAGAGGAGAAATACAACAAGGGGAAATATAGGGGGAGCAGTAGAACAGGGTTGCATTCAAACCCAGGCCCCACAGGCCCAGTGGTAGCACAGCCTGAAAGGGCAGACACCGAGCAATGTGTCTGCACACAGAGTTCAGGAGTCCTGAGCAAAGTTCCAGTCCAGGGGTGAGTCTTGGGTGCTCCTGGTCGTCTTCGGCGCCAGTGAACATTCCCCCAACAAACCCCTCCGGTGCCCTCTTCTGCCGCTCTCTGCAAAGCCACACAGAGCGACCACCTCCCCACTTAACTAGCTAGCAACCTCCCTCCTTGTTCCCAGTGCAGAGTCCCAAGCCCCAGTACTCACAGCCCCATGCAGCTCTGGGCAGCCGTGGTACTGGGTCCAGCTCCGGCCTGTCCTTCTCGGGCGATTCCTCCCTGGCACAGTGCTCCTCCTGGCTCCTGTCCTGCCTGGGCTGTCCCCGATCGGCCCTGCCCTTCCCAGGCTTCAGGCAGGTTCTCCCTCTTCACTCTTTTAGGGCCTCCCGGCTGCTCTCCCTCTCTCTCCCTGGAGCTCCAGCGCTGCCCCCTGGAGTTTCCCTCCTTTTTTCTTACTCTCCCCCTCCGCCCTAGGAGAAAAGATTTAAAGGGGCCATGCTCTCTAAACCCCAAAGGGGTTACACCAGTTTCTGGCAGTTGGAGGTTTAGGGACACCTGGAGCATAGGGTCGTGTCCCTGAGCATCTTGGCTAAAAGTCATTGATGTACCTATCCTCCATGAACTTATCCTTTGTGAATCCAGTCATACTTCTGGCCTTCAGAACGTCCCCCTGACACAGGTTCCGTAGGTTGACTGTGTGTTTGTGTGAAGAAGTACTTCCTTTTGTTTCTTTTAAACCTGCTGCCTGTTAATTTCATTAGGTGACCCCTAGTTCTTGTGTTATGTGAAGTGGTAAATAACACATCCCTATTCACTTTCTCCTTACTATTAATGATTTTATAGACCTCTGTCATATCCCCCCTTAGTCAAGAGTTACAGCTCTTTGATTACCTTTCTAGGGCAGAAGTCCCCAAACTTTTTACCTCATGCCCCACCTTACCCCTGTCCGCTCCTCTCCCTCTCCCCCTCTCCCCAGCAGATCTGGGACCAGGGCCGCGGCTCCAGGAGGCTGGGACACAGACAGGGGTAAAGAGGTTGAGGCTGGGGCCACGGTGGGCGTGGGGCCAGGCCTCAGCCACGTCCCCCCCCCCAAATGTTCCTCCATGCCCCACAGTTTGGGGACTTCTGTTCTAGGGCTTGTCTTCACTCCAGGTTATAGCTCAATTTTCCTACTAACATGTCCCGCTATCAAGACAAAAAACCCTCCTCCCTCATTTACGGGATATGGTTGAAATCACACGAGTTAGCTAACATGGTTCAGGGAGTAAGGCAGACCTCAAGTGAGCTACCCACTCAAGCTATCTGTAGTGTGTTGTAACCCTGCAGTTGAAGGCCACTAGTCCTCCAGTGCCTTCCCACAATCTCCCAGCGCCCTCACCCTGTGACCTTTTCTTACCATCAACCTATATCCTCTTTCCTTGTGGGCTCTTTCTCAGTGTGGGAGGAGGCGCTGGGCTGAGCCTGGGGCAGGGGCTTGGTGCAGGAGGGGGTGATGGGTGCAAGCTCTGGGAGGGTGTTTGGGTGCAGGAGGAAGCTCCGGGTTAGGGCAGAATGTTGTGGTACAGGAGGGAGTGCGGGGTGCTGGCTCTGGGATGGGGGTCAGGGCTGGGGTAGGGGGTTGCGGTGCAGGAGGGGGTATGGGGTGCTGGATCTGGGAGGGGGCTCATGGCTGGGGGTTGAGGTGCGGCCTCCCGCTGGGTGGCACTGGTCGGCGGTGCAGCGAGGGTAAGGCAGGCTCCCCACCTACCCTGGCCCTACGCCACTCCTGTAAGGGGCCAACATGCCTCTGCGGCCCCTGAGAGGGGCGGGGAGCACATGGCTCTGCACGCTGCCCTTCTCTGCAGGCACCTCCCCCAAAGCTCCCATTGTCCACAGTTCCCCATTCCCGGCCAATGGGAGCTGCAGGGGCGGTGCTTGTAGGCAGGAGCAGCACGCGGAGACCCCTCCCCATCCCACGGCCGCTTCTGGAAGTGGTGTGGGGCTGCGACAGGCAGGGAGCCGGCCTTAGCGGCAGCCCCGCTACACCACCAGAGAGCGCAATCGACTGGGAGAGTCCCCAGGATCGACCAATTGATCGCAATCAACGGGTTGGTGACCACTGATCTAGGAGAATCACTGGTTTAAACACACATGAACAATTTAGGTAGGCAGTTTTGTCTCTTTAGAATACAAAGTGACATTAATGTAACTGTTATGTAACTATTTATTAGCTTACAGACTTCAAAAGCAATGAAAGGTCAAATAATAATGATTTAAATTTGATTTTCTAAGTTTCTTTTATAATTGTTCATTTTGGATTATATGCTGGTATATGTAAAGCAAACAAGTGTAGAAAGGCGTATGGATGGAGAAAAATTAATCTAAATTTTGAATACACTCACACATCATGGGTTCAGAATAAAGTCACAGAACCAAATTTCTTGAAAGGACTGCATTGCTTTGAATATATATATATGTGCTTTAAATTTTTAATAGGCTTTGATTTACTCAAGTTGTTTGGCCACATCCAATAATCATAATAGTAATATTTTTGAATAGGCCCAGTTAATACCTCTCCATGAGTGAGTAAGGTAAGAACTTGGAAACAGGGACCTTGTGAAAATTAAATAGGTTAGAGGAGAATAATAGGGAGTATGGAAGCCTACAGAAAGAGAAGTGCTAGAAGCTCCCAAGATTGGGAGACAGAAGGGGCCCTAATAGCCAGATAGTAAATGCTAAAGTGTGTCAATGTGAATCCTGGTCTCCTGGACAAGGCTTCTATCTGCCTGAGATGTTCCTTTTAATTGCATACCTGGAGATCAAAAGTAATGTTATTTAACATGGCTTGATTTTGGTGTAAAGGGGGTGTAAGAGGATCCATTTCTCATCAAGAAGAATTTCTATTTTACAACTGTTTTGTTCCAATTATGTGGGGCAAATCTTGACCGTCTCCTCCGCAGAAATAGAGACCCTCTGCAAAAGAACTCTGTTTCATTTTACTGTAAAAAGAGAAGAAAGGACAGTATTGAGTCTGCAGGGGGTGCATGCCCCTTGTACATCTTAGCACTCAGTTCTTCAGGGGATCTGCAGCTGTACATATCCTTCTGTCAAACCTCCCACAAAGGTGTTTGCCAGAATATGTTGGCTACTTCAGTCATTAGGATGAAGTACAGCAGTAGAGCAGTTTACTGCCCATCTACGATCTGGGTGGAAGGATTCCTCCCCTGGTCCTTGTGACATTCGTGATGCAAGGCTATGTCATTCATCCTCAGTTCTGCAGGCAGGATTATGGCCAGCAAGAGAACAGAAGAGGAAAATTCATAGGCAGGTAGATCACGTAATAGTTTTTAGAAAGTTTTTGCTGAGTCAGTCTCTTGTGTGGGAACATTTACAACCTGTGTAGTTAGAGATGGAAAGAGCAGGTTTTATTAATCTTGATTTTAAGTTTCCTAATCCATTATAAACATTTCCAGACATATGAGATATATATTTTAATTTCTGCTCCTTTTCTTAAAAAGCTTTGTTTTAAGGGACTGAAATATTCAAAGATTTTGACTAAATTTTAAGTATCCCACATCAGCCGCAATACAGCATAGGATTTGCAGAGAGTATTGTGTTGAATTGTGTAGCTGTGAATCTCCTCAAAGGTGTGTTAATTTTAACATATCCAGTTTCAGGCTGAAAGTTCTGAATGTTTTGTTGAAATAGATCACTTCTGTCTGGCATCATCCAGTTCTGAACCTCACAGTACGCTGCAGTGTTATGTTTAAATATGTCCAATATAGCAGAGCACCATTTCTTATTACCATATATCATTAACAATAATAAACAAGGCACGCCCATAATAATATTTATATATCCCTCTCCAAGAGCCATTATTCAAAATAATACTGCGTTTATGCATGTTTAAAAGAAAACAAACTCACCATTGTTGTCTCTGTTATAGCAATTTCTCAGTTGCCCAAGCCTATAGTATTAGTTTTACAGCATCTCCATAGAGTCCCATTAGGTATTACTGAAAGATAATGAAGCATGAGATATTCTCAGTCTCCGTGACTCTAGTTAAGACACAGCCTTTCATTGCGTTGAATTGTCTTGGGGAAAAAAAGATATTGTGGGAAAATGTAATTTTACCCTCTTCTTGGCTAGAACTGTATGTGTGATAAGCAAGCAGTCTGTCAGCAAGGCAGACATGACTGCACATGGGATATCAACAGTCTTCTTTAAGAAAGAGAAACAGAGTGAAGGCTAAAGTCTCCCATTTGAAATGCAGACGTTTCTCCTTAAACAACTGATTATTGTGTCTTTTCTCTTTTAACCAGATCCTATCTGATTCTCCTGAGGCCTAAGCCCAGTGAAATCTATGTGAGTCTTTAGATCAGGCACTTAAATTCTGAGTCCTCAAAACTCTTGCCTCCTACTCAGTATATACTGGTACAATGTGGGGTGCAATTTACAATTACGAAATAAAACAATTTTAGCTTGCCCCCTAGCATGATGCCTCTTACATTCCAGTTGAACAATTAGATGTACCTATTTTCATATTTAAATATTACACTCATTTTACACAGACGCCAGCAGGTGTCAAAACTTTCTGTTATACTGTAGTTTAGAGGGAGACTGAAAAGGGAGTAAAGCAGTAAAACAAACTAGCATATTGTAAAAGTGAGATGTCAATCTGAATCGTGAATATTGAAATACCATTAAAGTTCTGACATTTACTTTTTCTGTAATTAGTTACCTTAGTATTTGCATATTGAGAATACAGTACCACAAGTGTGACTGCAAAGATAAATAGTGTGGTGTGGTGAACAAGAAGCCCTGCCTCTTAGCCTACTCATGCTAGGACCATGCATAATCTGATTTCTAGCACTGTAGACAGCAAAGGGGTATGGCTAGGGGTCTAGGGCAGGGGTGGGCAAACTTTTTGGCCCCAGGGCCACATCTGGGTATGGAAATTGTATGGCGGGCCATGGATACTCACAAAATTGGGGGTTGGGGTGGGGGGGGGGGAGGACTCCAGGGTGGGGATGAGGGGTTGTGGGTGCAGGAGGGTGCTCCGGGCTGAGACCGAGGGGTTTGGAGGGCGGGAGGGGGATCAGGGCTGGGGCAGGGGATTGGGGTGCAGGACAAGGTCAGGGGTGCAGCCTTCGGGCAGCGCTTACCTCAAGCAGCTCCGAGAAGCAACGGTATGTCCCCGTTCCAGCTACTACGTGGAGGCACAGCCAGGTGGCTCTGCGCGCTGGCCTGTCCGCAGGTGCCGCCCCTGCAGCTCCCATTGGCTGCGGTTCCCAGCCAATGGGAGCTGCAGGGGCAGCGTGCAGAGCCCCTTGGCTGATCCTACATGTGGGAGCCGGAGGGGGGACATGCCACTGCTTCTGGGAGCTGCGTGGAGTGGGGCAAGCCCCCGACCCCACTCCCCAGTGGGAGCTCGAGGGCTGGATTAAAACGTCTGGTGGGCCGGAGTTTGCCCACCCCTGGTCTAGGGGGTGGTAGTTCTGTGAGGGTTAGAAATTCACTTTTTGGAAAATGAGAACTGAGATTTTCACATAATCACATGACTTGGGGAGAAGCAATGCATCTTTTAATGCAAATGGGGCATGAATTCTGTTATACTGTAGTCAGAGATGACTGTGTGCCTGATTCTGATCTTACACTAGAATCATAGAATATCAGGGTTGGAAGGGACCTCAGGAGGTCATCTAGTCCAACCCCCTGCTCAAAGCAGGACCAATCCCCAGACAGATTTTTACCCAGTTCCTTAAATGACCCCCTCAAGGATTGAACTCACAACCCTGAGTTTAGCAAGCCAATGCTCAAACCACTGAGCTACCCCCCCTGTGAGAATCAGAAGTTATTATTGAGGTCAAGGAGTTGTTATCGAAGTTACACTTATGGAAAACTGATGTAACTGAGATCAGCATCTTGCATAATGAGTCCAAAACAGTGAGTATTTTGCAGATAAAACCACTCATATCTGAACTATGTTGTGTAGCTCCATGGTGACACAGCAGAATCTTGAGGGAACAACACTGCGTCTTCTTTGTTTTGAATTTCAAGCTAATATTGCTCACTGAAGTTCTAAAGGCATAAGGAGTGCTCTGAGCTACAACCTCTGAGTTAGATCAGGGTCCTGGGTCTGTTGTTGCTTCAGATTATCAGCATTTTCCCTTTTGGGGAGTAGGTTGCCATCTGTCTTTAAGGAAGCTGTTTTGATGTCTGGGGGGGGAAAGCCTTTACTATTACAATTTTGTTAAACATCCTCTCTCCAATCTTCCTATAGCACATGAGGGGAGTATCCCTTATCTTCTGGGTACAGTAAACCTCAATGCGGGTGGAGGGGATTGTTTTGATGCTACTCAACTTGAATGCTTCCCCAGGTTAGAAGTCAGAACTTATCAGGCTTTCCTCGTGAGCAATTCCACCCAGCCATCAACTCAGAAATCCTCTCCTCATAAACAGGATGATTGCGTCCCTTGCAGCACTAGAAGGACAATGATGCAGTGAGAGATGGGCTGAGAGACGAGAGCACCCCACAGCAGTGAAAGATATCGTTTCTCTCCCACCTCCACATTGCATATTTTGTTCTTGTTTAAAATTTCTTACACACACAGTTGGTTGTAGTTTTGGCCTAAGGCTGGTCAGTCTATATACCTGGAGTATTACTAAGGTTGCAGTAATTTCTGTTGGCTGTGTTAGGTAGATGGATGGACCTGAGATGCCCAAGGGTTGGTTTGTGTATTTACAGTTCTCAACTCCCTGCATACAGCTCTAAATCTCATTATGGTGGAGATTTTTATTTTCTTCAGCACTTCTTGTTCATGTTGATATTTCCTCTAAGTTGGTCAGACTGCTATGGAGCCTACATGGCCTTGTAGAGATTCTGAGGGCTCAAAAGCTGCTCTTATTTTGTATAGAACTACTCTGTTTAATGTACTCAATAATCTCTGCTTTGGAGTAGTAAACTATTTATCGCTGACCTCGGAACCAAAAGTAGGAGTGGGCTGATAAAGTTTGCGGATGACACGAAGTTGGGAGGTATTGCCAATTCGGAGAAGGATCGGGATATCCTCCAGGGAGATTTGGATGACCTTGTAAACTGGAGTATTAGTAATAGGATGAAATTTAATAGTGAGAAGTGTAAGGTTATGCATTTAGGGATGACTAACAAGAATTATAGTTATAGGCTGGGGACGCACCAGTTGGAAGTAACGGACGAGGAGAAGGACCTCGGAGTCCTGGTTGATCGCAGGATGACTATGAGTCGGCAATGTGATGTGGCCGTTAAAAAGGCTAATGCGGTCTTGGGATGCATTAGGCGAGGTATTTCTAGTAGAGATAAGGAGGTGCTAGTCCCGTTATACAAGGCGCTGGTGAGACCTCATTTGGAGTACTGTGTGCAGTTCTGGTCTCCCATGTTTAAGAAGGATGAATTTAAACTGGAAAGGGTACAGAGAAGGGCCACTAGGATGATCCGAGGAATGGAAAGCCTGTCGTATGAAAGGAGACTTGAGGAGCTCGGTTTGTTTTCCTTAACCAAAAGAAGGTTGAGGGGAGATATGATTGCTCTCTTTAAATATATCAGAGGGATCAATATCAGGGAGGGAGAGGAATTATTTCGGCTCAGTGCTAATGTGGATACGAGAACAAATGGATATAAATTGGCAGTTGGGAAGTTTAGGCTTGAAATTAGGCGAAGGTTTCTAACCGTCAGAGGAGTGAAATACTGGAACGGCCTACCGAGGGAAATAGTGGGGGCGAAAGACCTCTCCGGCTTTAAGATTAAGCTTGATAAGTTTATGGAGGGAATGGTTTGATAGGATAACTTGATTTACACAATAGGTCAATAATGTGCCACCGCTGGTAGTTAGTACCGATGGTAAATGTTGGGATATTGAAAGTCTTTTTCCTGAGTGTCTGGATGGAGAATCTTGCCCGCATGCTCGGGGTTCAGCTGATCGCCATATTTGGGGTCGGGAAGGAATTTTCCTCCAGGGTAGATTGGCAGAGGCCCTGGAGGTTTTTCGCCTTCCTCCGCAGCATGGGGCAGGGGTCGCTTGCTAGAGGATTATCTGCTGCTTGAAGTCGTTAAATCATGATTTGGGGACTTCAACAGCTGAGTCAAGGGTGAGAGTTATTTCAGGAGTGGGTGGGTCAACTCTTGTGGCCTGCATCATGCAGGAGGTCAGACTAGATGATCATAATGGTCCCTTCTGATCTTAAGTTCTATGATTCTATTATATTAATTCACAGTAGCAATCCAAAAGTCCAGGTTTCGTTCAGGGCATGTTCACTAAACAACCCCTCTCCAAGTCCAAATATGTGCAGGAAGGAAAACTTGTTACTTGGCTTAGAATTATAAATTTTGTACATGCATTCAGATGCAGTGAGGCAAATTCTTCCCCCTCCTTTGTGGTGATCTGTGGCCCAACAGGCAGTGGAGCCAGGACAGCTATGCAAATCCATTAGCTCAACATCACGATGGAATGGGGGTGCTCACATAGAAATCTCTGGTAGAGTTTGTGACAGTTTGGGGAATCTGTCTGTACAAATTATGAATTCTGGTCCATATTATGAAGTTGTTACTATGAAACACCTGAATGACAGGTTGCCTGATGAGGCTGGAAAAAGCTACTTCCTCCAACTTGTCTGCAGGGAGGAGGAAGTGGAACAAGTGGAAAATTCTCCAACAGAACAAAGTGACAAAGCAAGAGTTTTTAAAAGGACTCTTAAGGGGAAGGCTTTGGAGAGAGACATGGGAAGTTTGGGCAGGAGATGTGAAAAGATAGGCATGCTTTCAAAGCAGGAGGACTAGATTTCACTGCAGAACCAACCAAACTCAGAAAACACAAGCTGACCTAGGGAGAGAGGCTCCATGGTTCAGAAGTCAAGACATGAGCTTCAGCAGAAGGATCCTGGACACCTCAGAGAATGTTCTAGAGTGCTGAGAAAACTAAGGCAGGGAAATGTGTGTAAGGGTTATTATTTTTGTATTAAGTTGCGTGTGTTTCTCATGAGATTAAGTCAAGAGCATGGGGTCTCAGCTCGCAGGGGAGGGTGCTAGACAAAGAATTTGCACTTCGAGTGTGCCTACCCCAAGCCAGGGCAGTGCCTGGATTTTGTTCACACTCCAGAGGCTTAAAGAACATGGGGATTCAGTGTGTGAATCCCCTCACTGCAGTCTGGGAGTGCCCAAGTTCAACTAGATCTTTGACGGAGTTATGCAACACATGTTGGGGGGGAGGGACAGGGACTTCTCTAGGTTAACAGAACCATGAGCAATAAACAGCATGGCTTTTTCAAAAACAAGACATACGAAATTTTCAAATATGACTTCAAAAGAGACTACTGTAAAACCATGCTTTGCTAAAACAAGATATTACAGTTACTGCATTCCCTTGCCTACTAATTTTGTAATTCTCTTTTTTTTAAAAACAATCAAATTGGTATAGATATGAGCATTGGCACATGGACTGAAAACTGTGTGTCATTTTACCATTACCTTTTTTTTTTTGTCCTCAGAGAGCTCAGGGAGGAGGCATCTAATGAGATGACATAGGAAGTAGTGGTAGATCCTTGTTAGTATCTCCATTAATTAAATGTAGAAGAGGCACACAATATATTTAAATCAGCCAGTGATAGTAAAATGAGGTGATGCAAGTGCAAGTGATGACAGAGAAAAAGTAGTTGGTTGAAGTTACAAATATGGACTGGAAATAATTACTGGGGGACAGAAATCAATATTACCACTCTCATATGAGTAACTGCTCACCAGTGCAAGTAAGGGATTCACAATTTGACTGTATCTGAGACAAAGCCAAGCTAACACATAGGGCTGAAATCATCAACCTAAATGTTTAAAATTAAAGGAAGAAACTTGACCACCAGTAATAATATCAAAGAAACATAGGAGTGACAGGAGTCAGCATATTAGATATGAGACATGATCGTACGCCCGTTGAAGTCATTTGCCAAACTCTCCTGGGAGCAGAATCAGACCCATGCACTTGAAATGTGATATGGCAGCAAAATAGCTAATGCTATTTTAGGCTATATATGCAAAGGCAGCACGTCATGGAGAAGGAAGGTATTAGTCCCTTCTCCACGTGACTGGTGACACTGCACCTGGAATACTAAGGTTATTTGGGGGCACCTCAATACTAGAAGGATGTGGACAAGCTGGAAGGTATTCAAAGAAATGTTACAAAAATCTGTGTGTAATTCTACTGTGACAACTGACTGTAAAAACAGCTGTTTATGCCACATATCTGCATATATTCAGTCATATCTGCTTATTTTAGTGACAAATACATATTTACTTCTTTTCACTACTGTTAGTCCTGCAGAATCAGCACATCATGGAGAGCATGCATTAGCTTTTCTGTTTGATACAAAACCATTTTTAGAACAGAATACCATTATGCTGCTTTAGTTAATACTGGTTAAAAAAAAATTATGTATTTATTCAGATTTTACAAAATATGATCAAGGGTTACTCTTCAGAGCAATTGTAAAAAGGAATAAATGACCAGAGGTTCGTTCTAATAACTGCACTGTGCCCCCAAGAAGCCCAAATGAAATTAAATATTTTTAAAAGGATTGCTATTATATTTGCAAAGCCTAAAACTTTATTTATCTTGTCAATTGTCCCATATCAAGGTGTCTGCCTATGGGGGAGTAGCTCAGGGGCTAAGTGAGCCTTTAAAAATCAGTGGCACTCATGAAGATTACAGCATATGTAAGTTATTCGGCCAGGAAAAATTAAGCCTGTCCTGCCCCAGCAGCCATATCTCATTGGAATATGATCTTGTCAAATATAAACTAAGTACAGTCAGTCCTGGTTAGTAAAGGGATACTTAGGAAACAAAGTGCCTTCAGGAAGCAGTGTTGGTGATTCAATAAGTTCCATTCTTTCCTCTAAGACAATGAACTAATGTCCCAGCGTGGTGTTGTAGAGAAATGTACTACACACAATGCCATCTTTCATTAGGATGACCAGATGTCCAGATTTTATAGGGACAGTCCCGATATTCGGGACTTTTTTTTAATATAGGCGCCTATTACCCCCCCACCTTCTGTCCCGATTTTTCACACTTTCTATCTGGTCACCCTATCTTTCATATCAGATCCAAATCCAGGCACATTTCCAAATCGGGCTCCATAGATGTGTAGGGGCCTATCATTGCAGGATTAGGCCCTAATTTACAGTGCAGATACTCACATGAGTTCAAAATGTGCTGTTTACACAAACATTCCTCCTGCTCTCCTTTAGACATTTGCTAGGATAGTCATAGAGGGTATGTCTGCATTCCAATTATAAACCTGTGGCTGGCCCATGCCAGCTGACTTGGGCTAAGAGACTGTTTAATTGCAGCGTAGACTGGCTCTAGGAACCCGCAAAATGGGAGGGTCCCCAAGGTCAGGCTCCATTCCGAGCCTGAATGTCTACACTGCAGGTAAGCAGCCCCTTAGCCTAAGCCCTGTGAGCCTGAGTCAGCTGGCACGGTCCAGCTGCGGGTGTCTAATTGCAGTGTAGACGTACCCAAAAAGAACACGGAAGGGGCACAAACACTGTTGTCACTTAAGTGTTTATTGATAGCCATTTGAGAGATTCACTATTCTACTATTTACACCATCAGATCAAGTCCCTTAATACATATTGTCCATCTTGTAAATATGTACTTGGAAATTTTTTGAAAATGTTGCTTTTAAGGTTTATTTTGAATAATGAGAAATTAGGGTCTTCTTTTAATAATTTGAAAACAGCTGCGGCTATTACATGCAAAAATCCTGCCTAAATACTGTACTTAATTAAGTGAATGATAGGGAGACTCGTGCTTAAGGTAGCTTTGCAGGAATTGATGTGAGGCTTTGATATTGCATTGAATGGTTGAGAAATGCTACCTTTCAAAGTTTTCACTGTTGGATAAACTTGTTTACCATGCTGTTTGAGTTGCAAGTTCATGATGTTGCACACAACCTGGACCAGTTTATGCAAGTTCACCTACATTTTTGACACCCTTATACTTTCTCTAGCAAGTCAGGTAATGCTTGGATGGAGTTTTAACCTTTGTAATAAGTTCCTACGGTTTGTGAGTTAAGTATCACGTTATGTTATGCTAACAAAGTCATTTCCGTTTTATAATGCATTTATCTCTGAAAGGCAGGAGGTTTAGAAGTGCAGCAGCCAATCTCCAATCCATGTCAACAGTTTATCCCCAGCATGTCAACAGCAGAGCAGAATAAATGACAGACTTGGGAACTGACCTTGGCCAGGCCTGTACATGGCCTGTAACTAAGTGACTAAGCACTTTTGGAGTTTGGCTAGAAGCAGGTCAAATTGTGTGTTTGATTGTAAGATTGGAAGAGGCCCCATCTTGTTCATGGGTGTCACGGGAGAGTTAAGCACCAGTAGAGGTTTTGAAAGAATTAGGCATTGTAGCAAAATTACTTGGAAGTTGTTTGTAGTGCACTATGATATTGGTTCTGAAAAGAAATAAAGCAAGCATTTCAGAGGGCTAACTTGATGTACTATATTTTTTAAGCATAATGAATACATGGGTTTTTGCACATGGGGTACATAGTAACTAAAGGCCTGCAGCAGTTAAAAATTAATATAGCCTCTCTTACTTTATGAGAGAGGGAGAGGTGAATTTGAGACTGCTTTAGAGCCAAATGGGGATTTTGGGATGCCACCTTTTAAAGTTTGTCCTCAGTCATATTTGTGCATCATGACACTTACATCACAGCATGATGACATGGCATTGTTGGATTATAGCACAATCTGCCATGGCACAACATCATGTTATGTCATACTGACCTCAAAAGATATTTTGGCTCACCTCTGAAGTTGCATGCCAAGGGGCTGCCCTGTCCAGTCACAACAATTCCACATACAAAAATCAGATTTGGAGGATACCCCAAAGAATGTTCAAAGGCAAGAGCAGAGCTATTGGCAGGCACTGGCATCACTATTGCCTCCGATGTGGAGCGGGGAGGAAGAGTAATGATAAAAGAAGCAGCACAATTAGCCAGAGACTTTGAATCCCAAATCTAGGGGGAGAGTAGTTTCAGGTTGGAGAAGCTGTGTTCTGTGCGAGGGAGGGGGAGGGTTGTGGAAGTGCACCAGGGCATAATGGGTTTGCTCAGGCAATAAACTCAGATGCTGCAGAGCATTACTGACCTATATCCCCAGAGATCCAGGATTCAGCAGCCTTTCCAATCATTGGAGAACTCCGTGGTCGGTGCTCCCTAGGCCCTCCTGTTGACAGCTTGTTGCTGCGGTCTGTCCCCTTCTTTGACTCAGCCCCACACACATGAGAGACCCTATTTCATAAAAGCATCAGACATTACTGTGGCTGGCTGTTAAAGGCTCTTTTAAGGCCTCCCTCACCCACACAGCTCCACAGTTGGCTCTTCTAATAGCCTTGGGTTTTGGCTATTGAAATTCAGCAGACAGCCTGACCACTTCACCCCTTCACAGTGGCAGTAGCTTTTCCCCCTTCACCTCACAGATATTATGCAGTACACAATGTGCAGCTATAACCAGGGGCATGTTTGCCTTGCTGAGTTCCAGTCTACTGAGTAAACAGCACTGGCATCTCTTCAGTGTATCAAAAGTACATTCAACTGTCATTCTATACCTGCTGAGCCAGTAGTTGAAACTTTCTTTGGTGCTGGGCAGGTGGCCACTGTAAACCTTCATGAGCCATGGGAGCAAGGGCTAGGCTGGGCCCCTCAGACTAGCTATTGCTATTTCAGTATCACCAATGGTAATCTGGCGGTCGGGAAAGAATATCCCTGCTTAACCATGAAAAAGTATCCCTTTCTGATGATGTACTCGGTGGCAAAGTGGACTGGCGCCAGAATAGTGATATGGGTGCATCTACCAACCCACAGCAATTCAGGAACCCCAGTGTTGTAACTCCATCCATACGTCCTTTACATTACCCAGGATCACAGTCCTGTGTAGCAGGAGACGCTTAATGGCCTTACGCACAAGGATGACAACGGCCCCCATTGTGGATTTTCCAACTCTAAGCTGATTGCCCACTACTGATAGCAGTCCAGCGTTGCAAGCTTCGCATGGTTGCCACTTGCTTCTCGCTGACAATGCAGCTGTCATTTTGGTGTCCCTATGCTGAAGGTCTGGGTGAGCTTAGCACACAGATCCAGAAATGTGATCTTTTGCATCCAAAAGTTCTGCAGTCACTACTCGTCATCCCAAAAGTACCTTATGCTGCAATTACACCAATCGGTGCTCATTTCTTGAGACCAGAAGCAGAAATCCACTGTGTGGAGCTGCTCCCTGAACACCAGCAACAACCTGGCATTTTTTCCCATCATCATCCCATTTCTGCACTTGAACATCTCCACGTCTTCCTCTTTACAATCCCAGTTATAATAGTACTTGCTCAGGTTCTGCAAATACCGGAGAATTGTGCATTCTGTATTAGCAACGTTCATGAGAATTGTGCTGAGCTGTTCAGAGTCCATGCTTCTGCCAAAGAGACGACAGAGACTGAAAAGCGGCATGCAGGACTGTGGGAGTTTTGCAACCAGCATGAAAGTTGTGAGCTGTGGAAAACATTATGGAATGGAGAAAGTGGCATGGTAGGAATTTGACCCCAGCTCCCAGAAATCCCTGGGTGAATCATTGGTATTTCACAAAGCATGGCAAAAATGTCCCACAAGGCATTGTGTCAGATGGCGCACAGGACGAACTCGGATACCTACCCATGGTGCACCACATTTTACATGGATGCAAGCACTTGTGATGAGTACATGCAGCACCAAAGCACACACCCAATGTCATGGACCCAAGCAATATACAAAGGTCGTCGGCTGTACACCAAAGTAACTTGCATTGACCAAATTTTGTAGCATAGACATGGCTTTTTGTCTTTTAATTTGCCTATCTGGGCAAACCTATTGACCCTGAGACATCTCAGTGCTAGAGCTAGCAAATAGGAAAAATATATTATTGCCAGGCAGGCAAGGACAATTTTAAAATCCAATCCAGAGAAGTAAAATGTAATGACTTCCTGGGAACACTGCTGACTGGCACTTAAAAATCCTGGGTATACTGACTAACCAGCCAGAGGCTGAAAATGCAAATCAGCTTCTGACCTCAGGTTCCTTGTAAACAGCACTGAATGCTGTGTCATCAACTATCCCTTTCCTTTCAAATCCCAGCTGAAATTGTATTCTAAACCTTTGCCTAGACCATGCATTTCTCCCTCCTTCTGCTATTATTCATGTTTAAACTACACAATTGTATGAACCGTGTTCTCAGGTTCAGTTATTATGAAAGATGCTGTACAAGTGAAGTTGTACTGTTTCTGTAACCACTGATTTGACTGTGTTACTCAAAACTTGCTCAGAGCTTGTGCAAACTTAGTCTGACTGTTTATATCATATGAACAAGATGGAACATGCTACTGAGTAGGTTGTGTTATTTTGTCATTTTTTTGTACAATTGAGTTCACTGAAAGGTGCTAGATCTACAGTGTTCCCCATCAAAATGCCTCAGATATGACCAGGAATGGGAAACCATCTTTAGAAGTTAGAAGAATACTTCAGTGCTGGATCCTGCAAGGTGTTTACTACTTGAACGAGATCAGCACCTTGAAGGATTGAGTCATTAGTCTCCAATTCCATTCAGTCCTTGGTCACTGTACAGATACTACCAGTAAATCTCACCAAACATAAATAAATCCACAACCATAGTAAGTGGTAATGTGGACAAAACTGTCCACTGACCCCAGCAATTCATTTTACATATGCCTCTAAACAGCCATCCATTGACATGTGCTGCCTAGCAGTGGAAAAGCTCTTTTTTCGTGTAATTTAACCTTTAGAAATATTAAAATAAAACAGGCACCGAAGACTTTAATTATAGCTCTTCCTCCCTCCACAGACTCACATCCCCAATGAAGTAATAATAAAAAATCCTGTCTTTCTAAAGTTTACTGAATACAGTTATTTTCACCCTAGTGCTGACTCATTGAAATACTTAGTTTAAGAGACTGATGAGGGATTATTTTTATTTCCTTCCCCCACAGTTATCATCCTGACTTCTGAGAACTGCTTACCTATAAAGGTCCTACCCTGCAAGTCTCTAACATGAGAGAGTCTTGCTGAAGTCTATGAGCATTCTCCATGTTGGGGGGATCTGCAGGATAGGGACCCTCTAATAATACATCTTTGAGTTCAGGATGAAGTCAGACTTCAGTCATAAATATTCAGTAGCATATAAAATAATTCTCACTGACAGCACAGATATTGTTGGCAGCTGTAGTGTTACAGAAAAACATAGATCTCCTCACAGGATAACAAAGTCACAGGATTTTCACTATCTTATTCCTCATACAGCGAACAGCAATCAATAGTTGTAATACACTGTTCAAAAAAGATCATTCAGTTTTTTAAACAACTAGAGTTTCAGCTTTCGCTACAACCAGTGTGCTCTTGCTTTGCTCCAGGGTACAATACAGTAAAGACCTGTGTATTTACCTGATAATTATTTAATATTTCTGTCTTCCAGACCAGAATGAATGTAGTAATTACTTTTTAATTCACTAAATGTAACTCTCAACTAATCCACAGTGGTATGACATATCAATGTATCTATGTTTTGTTTCTGAGGGCCGAGCTGGAGAATGGGCTTTTAGTTATTCAGACATTGGACTGGGATTCAGGAGATGCAAGTTCAATTCCTGTTCTGCCCAAGACACACTTTGTGACCTTGGGCTATCACTTAGCCCATGATATAGCAAAGCTCTTGAGCACATGCACAGTTCTGTTGACAACTGACTATTGAGTTCAGTGGGACTATTCAGTTCAGCATGTGCTTAAGTGCTTTGCTAAACTGGGGCCATGATCTCTCTGTGCCTTAGTTCCTCATCTGTAAAATGGGGATTTGATATTTCCTTTTGCTGCCTTTTTTCTGTCTTATATAATAGGGTTGTAAGCTCTTCAGTCTCTCTCTTACTATGGATACGGCCACTGCTTAGCACAGTGGGGCACCAATCTTGGTTGTGCACTTTAAGCATGGATGTAATACAAATATTAGCAATAAATTCTTCACTTAGGCACTGCACTGACTTCAGCGAGCAATGGATCTGATAATGTCATCATTACACCTCTGACAGTTTGGGGTGAGGATTGGAACCAAATTCTGGGAGCATTGCGTGGACATCTCAGGGCAGAATTTAGCCTTAACACAATATAACTACACTTATTATCATTAAAGTGAACAGAAATGTCATTCATTACCTAGGAATTAAATCTACTCGGTCCAAAAGCAACTATCATTATTATTAGTTAATCAGTTATATAGAAATAAAATAAGTTAGGGGATGTTACATAATTACGCACTCCGGTTTAAAAGATAGGAATAGGCGTATGCTTGATAATTACCACTGAAATATTCTGAAATTGAATTATGTACTGTCATAATGTACTGTACTTTGAATGACATTAGATTCTGTATAGAGAGTTGCCATCTTTTCTTTGTCTACAAAACCTTGCTTATATAAAATTGCACCATTTGAATTCTTCCACACTAGGTTTCTCCAGGTTTTAAAGTGGTGCCTTTTTTCTAGAAAATTATTTGTACAGTGCTTCTCTTTGAACAGGACCTTTAAATATTTTTTAAATTTAATATAAATCTATACAGAAGGAAAGATGGAACAATGTTTACTGCATATACAGGTGTGTTTTGTTTGTCATGCTTTAGATTCCCTTCTCTACTGAAGAGCAAACACAGTTCAAAACTAGTCTCTAGAGTAAACAGTACATGGATCTTTATATTTTAGTCACCATTATTCCAATTATTATTATCCAATTAGTCTCTTAGGTAATGCCAGGTGACTCTCAAACCAGCATTTCTGCATACAGTATGTAATGATAATACACCTCTACCTCGATATAACGCTGTCCTCTGGAGCCAAAAAAATCTTACCACGTTATAGGTGAAACCACGTTATATCGAACTTGCTTTGATCCACTGGAGTGTGCAGCCCCGCCCCCCGGAGCACTGCTTTACCGCATTATATCCGAATTCGTGTTATATCGGGTAGCGTTATATCGAGGTAGAGGTGTACTACTTTGTAGTTTTGTAGACCTCCCACCCAAACCACTTAAGGATAAAATATTAAGGATTGTGGCTGGGCCTACATAGGAATGCAAGTAGAGAAAAAGGACACAAGGAGCCTATCTTGTGTAGGGAGCCAGCCACATTAGGAGTAGAGCGTTTGTTAGCGCTGTTGGCATGGCTAGCCTCCAGAAGGGGAGCTAAAAGGGGTGGGCTGAGAGCAGAGCCCCAGACCCACTTCCTTCAACACCAGCAAGTGGAGTTGGTCTAATAGGGGAGGATGCATGCTTCACCCTTCAAAAAGTTGGTAGAGCTTCTTCTACAGCATGTTCTTACCTACAGGCCTAATAGGCATCTGATTTAGTCATCTGGACTCCAAATGCTGCATGACCCAGCTCAACTGTCACTGTTTGGCCTGGGGCTCTCAACATTTTGCATTCTGGGATACCCACCTCTCCATTTAATCATAGAGAAAACACCTCTTTTCATATTCACCAGTCTGAGAACCCATGATCCCTAGCCCTAATGAGTTAAGCTTCAGGCAGTAACTCTTAAGAGGGAGCACATTCATAGACATAGTTAAGAGTGCCCAGTTGGAAAGATTTTACTGGTGCTAACAGGATTTCCCATTTTAAAACAGGGAATAGCTCCAGAACAAGGGAGATGTTTTCAAGCAGGTGAGTCAGTTGCGCCCACTAAATTATCCCATTTGACAGGCGGGCAAACTGAGGCAAAGAAAAGTTGTGACTTACTCAAGGTCACACAGGAATAGAAGTAAAAATCCCAAGAGATTAGGATGTAGTGTATTCATTCTTTAAGAGCAACTGAAAGTGTACTATTACACTAGCGGAATAGGTAATTTAAAAATAATATATTGTCATGCCATTTTAATTATTAAACCATCAAACTGTTACCTGGTTTATGTGTTAGCATGCACAGCTGGACCAGAAGATAAACTTGTTAACAATGAAGACACTGTATCACAATAAACACTGCTTTTTTCCAGTTGAGACACAAAGGCAGAGACTTGATTAGGCCAGGATTTTTCTATCATCAAAAATGAGTCATTTGTACTAATTACCTTTCTTGAAGAGAGGAATTGCCTTTATAGCTGGCAAAAAAAAATAGGATTAAATTTTCATTATATCTCTTCAGATATAGAAATAAATATAACAAAATACAATACATGCTCATTAAATTACACTAATGAGATTGGGAGATTCACTGCAAGATACTGAATTTTGGATATTTAGTGATAAGGGTTCAGATCATGCCTGTGAAGCACAAAAGCCCTGAACTGAGGAGACATGCTGCCCCTGAGAAACAGCAGGAGGAATCATACTTCAGGGAAACTAAATCCATCCCTATCCACCCTAATGCACACCAGAAGGCTACATATCTGTATGGGGTGCACCCTGCCCCCACCCCTCCAGCTTTAGCCCCTCTTCCAGGCTGATGAGGAGGCAGGAGCAGGGCCATGGCCTTGGCCCCATCTCCTCTCTGCCTCCTTGGGGTTCTCTGTATCCCAAGGGAGTAGGGATGGAGAAGTCCTTGTGCTCCCTGGAGTTCAGAGACTACAATTTTGCCAGGCCCCAACATGAGCTGTCCCTCCTTTTTAAGCCCCGTACACTCTCCCCTTTTACTTCAAAGCTGTGTAAAAGACGAAGCAGAATGTTGCTCTTAGTGAACAAAGGCAATAAAGAAACCATGCTCCTGCATTACAGAGGGTGCTTTATTACTCTTTCAATTACAATTTAGCTTTAACTAGCTGTGAATAATGCATCATAGAATATTGCTACAGGTAATACTGCCAACTCTTGTGATTTTTGTGATAGTTGGTGTTTCATTCAAGTCAGCTTCTGGAATCAAGCGATTATGTGACAATCTCAGCTCTTTTTTTGTTTGTTTGTTTGTTTAAAGTATATTTCTAGCCTTCCTGGTTGTGGAGAAAAGCTTGGAAATGTGACTAGAGTATGCCCTAAGGGCTAAAAAGGAGGCAAAGAAAACAATTAGCTTTTTTTTTTTAAATCTCATTACTATTAAAACATTGTCATGATTTTTGAACCCTTGAAGACAATACTGTAAATGTAATGAAGTATATTTTGTACAAATAATGACAAACTAATAATAAGACCTTACTACAGATCAGTATTAAAACTTCAAGAGGGAGAGAGACCATCAATTTGTATTTGTGTGTTAGGAAGTCCGTACTTCACTGAGTTTCTGTTGCACAGGGACACAGCCTTTAGTGGCAAACTAATTCCCAGATCCCAGCAGCAACAAGTTACAATATTCTTTACCAGATGCTATTATTGTAAAGGATTAGAAAGCACCACTAAACTCAGATAAGGGGTGTGTGTGTGTGTGTGTGTGTGTGTGTGTGTGTGTGTAAGTGTAAGAGGAGCTAGGTGAAATTTCTGAGTAAGAGCCCAGGTCTACTCTGCAATGAAGACATACCCAAAGACAGAGACAATGCAATACCTCACACAAATAGCCACTCATAATCAAACCAGAAAACTTATAAAAGGTTCAAGCTCAGTCTCCTACAGGCTATTAAGGCATAAGGAGAGAGATTGCCTCCTAAGTATTTAACAACCAAAATAACAATCAGGTATCATGGTGATGAGGGCCATGTATGGTAGATAGACAAAAATGAGCAATTAGAGAAAAAATGGCAGATGTACGCATGAGACAAATAAAAAGTTATCCACTTGGGGGTGAGATTCAGAAAGGTATTTAGGCACTTAACTCCCATTGATTTCAATGGTCTCATTTGGAGACAATCTGCTGTATTTTCTATGTCCCTTTGCAAGGTTGAAGGCAAAGTGATCAAACCAATAGTGAAAAGCCCAAATTATTGCCAAGCAGAGAGGAAAAGGTGCAGCAACTTTAATTAGCAAATGCATTATAATATAAAGTCCAGAAATGAGTGAGTTTTTATTTTCCCTCTTAATTTCAGCTTCGTCCCAGATCCATACCCACAGCATGGCAGATTTGGCACCTGGCCCTATTCTTGTTTTAATGAGATAAGATTTTGTTATACTGTTTTTCAGGCCCTGATTATATCAAACAAAGATTTCAAGAAAGCGTGGAGGTAAAAGAAAACCCTGAAGAAAAGGTTCAAGAAAAAACACCTTCCCCCAAAGAGTCTCCTCATTTTTATCGAAAAGGCACCACACCCCATGGGACACCTGAAGCAAGCCCAAAGCACAGTTCTCCTCTTCCATCTGAGCCTTCCCCTACCAAACAATTGAAAAGACAAAACTCCAGCTCAAAGGCGAGACTCACTCAAGAAAAAAAGAGTTTAGCTAGTGAGACTGTAACAGCCGTGGTCAACAAACCTCTATATTCAAAAGTACCCGCAAAGGAGGAGATAGCGGTGAAACATCAGCCAAAGTTTTCAGCCCACCACAATCCCATCAGCACAGAGAATGGGGAACTGCATGGTCATTACCATGGCTACTACGTAAAAATGAATCCAGCACTGCTTCCACATGAGCTCAGGGAGGAGGATGAAGATGTCAACCCATCACCTTCAGCACTCACACGGATACCAACTCCACAGAAGCCAAGTCCTGCCAGATCTGTGACTAATCCAGATGCCAAAGAAAGCAAATCTGATACAAAAGTAAAGAAACCTGAACTTGCTGCGCCAAAGAATCCTGCTAATAATGAGTCCCATTCTTCAGCAGAAAAAGAAGTGGAAATCCATTCGGTAAGTACTATTGGCAGCCCCTTCCCCTTCACTGCTCCTCTGCCTGCTACATCTCAACTTTGCAGTCTATGTCCAGGCAAAACTCACTGACTTCTATAGCAGTTTCATCTCTGCATGGACTGCTGGATAACACCCAATGGGAGTAAGGAACTGAGGTTCTTTACCTCACTGTTGCCTTTCTTAAAAATATGGAAGGGACAGATTGTAGCCGGAATATTGACAGTGGCAGTTCTTAGAATAAATTCTTGTGTATTGATGTAACAGCAAGATCCTTACACACACAGATGCTTTGGTGTTTTTTCATGTGTTCACCTCAAACCAATATGTTTTCCTTATTGGATATTTTGGCAGTGGTGGTTACACTGCTAGATTGATGCCAGAATCTAACAATTTCTAAATGTATACCCAAAAAATTATGCAGTACCTTCCAAAAATCCAATTTTATGAGAGTAACAAACATTTTTCCCCATTAATTGTTAAAGTGCCAGTGGGATTTACTGAAGACTGTCATTGAAAGGTGAAACCTCTGTTAGTCTATAAGGTGCCACAGGATTCTTTGCTGCTTTCATTGAAAGGTTTATAACTTCAATGTAGCTTTGCTGTAAACCTGCATATAAACATTATCAGCACAGGGATTATTATTTGTTTGCCCTGAGAAAGGTAATTTCCAAATGCAGAGGGCTGCTGCCGAATAGTTAACAATGAATTACTGGGCAACCATTAAAAAAATCATATGTAGTATCACATCAGGCACATGTGTGTTTTTATAATTTCAGCTTCAGAATCAACCTAACAGATCAACTTCATCACCCATGTAACTCCCTTGAGCTAAGGGTTACCCTGTAAATTGATATGAATGTTTGGGGCCAAATCTATGTCAGTGTATCAAACAGGCCTTAAATACCCAGTGATGTGATAAGACTTTAATAAAGTCCTGATTACAGATTCTTATTAAATATCAGCTACAAAGGTGATATTTCAGCCTCCTAGGGTACGTCTACACTGCAAAGAAAAACCCGCAGCTGGCCCATGCCAGCCAACTCAGGCTTATGGGGCTCAGGCTGCGGGGCTGTTTCTTTGTTGTGTAGACATCTGAGCTCAGACTGGAGCCAGGGCTCTGGGACCCTTCCACTCCATGGGATCCCAGAGCCTGGGCTCCAGCCCAAGCCCAGAGATCTGCACAGCAATGAAACACTCCCGCAGCCCAAGCCCCATGAGTTAGAGTCGGCTAACACAGCCAGCCACAGGTGTCTAGTTGCTGTGTAGATGTACTTTTAGTTCTATTATCATCATGTTCCTATTACGCCTCTGGTGTTTAGAGCAGTGACGACGCTCCTCCAATCCTGTCTGTTTCTGGCAAGTCTTTCAATGGTTCCCCAGCTGGGCCCCAGGTTTTTCAGCTTGGTAAATACAGTAAATACAAAAATTTCATTCATATATATATGTGTGTGTGTAAAAGACCTGATCCAAGGTCAGTGAGGGATCTTAAAGTCCACTAAACAATCTAAACAGTTGCTTTATTTCCTAGGAAAATAAACTCCCAAAACAAGTACTTTAAAGTTTTATAATGTTTAGCTCTTATACTGCCATTTAGTTTTCCTCTTTATTTTTTAACAGAAATTCTAGTTGGATTAATTTCATAAAATTGAAAGTGAAGACTGAAATTGTTTTTTAGACCATTGTGCCTAGATATTCCATTACTAGATGTGAAAGGTACAATTGTCAATAATAATGCCAAAAAAGAAAAAGCATTCAATAAATATTTGTTTTGTATTTGAAAAAAGCCAGATGATTAAGGCTATCGATTAATCGCAGTTAACTCACATGATTAACTCAAAAAAAATTAATTGCGATTAATCATACTGTTAAACAATAGAATACCAATTGAAATTTATTAAATATTTTTGGATGTTTTTCTACATTTTCAAATATATCGATTTTAGTTACAACATAGAATACAAAGTGTACAGTGCTCACATCATATTATCTTAGATTGCAAATATTTGCACTGTAAAAATGATAAACAAAAGAAACAGTATTTTTAAATTCACCTTGTTCAAGTACTGTAGTGCAATCTCCTTATTATGAAAGTGCAACTTACAAATGTAGTTTTTTTACATAACTGCACTCAAAAACAAAACAATGTAAAACTTTAGAGCCTACAAGTCCACTTAGTCCTACTTCTTGTTCAGCCAATCGCTAAGAGAAACAAGTTTGTTTACATTTATGAGAGATAATGCTGCACACTTCTTAATTACAATGTCACCTGATGTTCACATAGCATTGTTGTAGCCAGCATCGCAAGATATTTATATGCCAGATGAACTAAAGATTCATATGCCTCTTCATGCTTCGGCCATCGTTCCAGAGGACATGCTTCTATGCTGATGACGCTTGTTAAAAAAATGCGTTAATTAAATTTGTGACTGAACTCCTTGGGGGAGAATTGTATGTCCCCTGCTCTGTTTTACCCACATGCTGCCATATATTTCATGTTATAGCAGTCTCAGATGATGACCCAGCACATGTTCGTTTTAAGAACACTTTCACTGCAAATCTTATAAAATGCAAAGATGATACCAATGTGAAATTTCTAAAGATAGCTACAGCACTCGAACCAAGATTTAAGAATCTGAAGTGCCTTCCAAAATCTGGGAGGGATGAGGTGTGGAGCATGCTTTCTGGAGTCTTAAAAGAGCAATACTCTGATGCGGAAACTACAAAACCCGAACCACCAAAAAAGAAAATTAACCTTCTGCTGGTGGCATCTGACTCAGATGATGAAAATGAAAATGCATCAGTATGCACTGCTTTGGATTGTTATCGAGCAGAACCCGTCATCAGCATGGACGCATGTCCTCTGGAATGGTGGTTGAAGCATCAAGGGACATATGAATCTTTAGCGCATCTGGCATGTAAATATCTTGCGACGCCGGCTACAATAGTGCTATGCAAACACCTGTTCTCACTTTCAGGTGACGTAAACAAGAAGCAGGCATCATTATCTTCTGTAAATGTAAACAAACTTGTTTGTCTGAGCAATTGGCTGAACAAGAAGTAGGACTGATTGGACTTATAGGCTGTAAAGTGTTACATTGTTTTATTTTTGAATGCAGGGTTTTTTTGTATATAATTCTATACTTGTAAGTTCAACTTTCATGATAAAGAGATTGAACTACAGTACTTGTATTAGGTGAACTGAAAAATACTATTTCTTTTGTTTTTTACAGTGCAAATATTTGTAATCAAAAATATATATAAAATGATCACTGTACACTTTGTATCCTGTGTTGTAATTGAAATCAATATATTTGAAAATGTAGAAAACATCCACAAATATTTAAATAAATGGTATTCTATTATTGTTTAACAGGGTGATTAATCGCATGATTAATCACGATTAATTTTTTTTAATCGCTTGACAGCCCTACAAATGATATGTTCATATTATATGATGATAAAATAGTTTCCATTCCAACGGAATGTCAGGAGGATGTTAAACAGGAGCTACTAAAGTTAGACTTTTTAAAATCAGCAGACACAGATAATTGGCATCCAACAGTTTTAAAAGAGCTGGCCAAGGAGCTCTCTGGTCTATTAATATTGATTTTCAGTAAGGTGTGGAACACTGGGGAAGTTCCAGAGACCTGGAAGAAAGCTAATGTTGTGTCAGTATTTTGAAAGGGTGAACAGAGTCACCTGGATAATTATATGCTCATGACCTTAATATCAATCTGAGGCAAATTAACGGTATGGCTGATATAGTACTCGATTAATAAAGAATTAAAAGAGGGTAATATAATAAATGCCAATCAACATAGGTGGATGGAAAATAGATCCTGTCAAACTAACTTGATATCTTTTTTTATGAGATTATAAATGTGATTGATAAAGGTAATAGTGATGATGTAATTAATATACTTAGAGTTCTGTAAGTCATTTGACTTGGTATTGCACAACATTTTGACTAAAAGTAGAATGATAGAAAATCAACATGGCACACATTACATGGATTAAAACCTGGTTAATTTATTGGTCTCAAAAATGTAATGATGAACAGGGAATCATCAAGTGGATGTGTTTCTACTAGGGTCCCACAGGAATTGATTCTTGGCCCTACACTTATTTAACATTGTCATCAGTGACGTGACAGAAAACATAAAATCATAAAGTTTGGTGGATTGGTAGATAATGAAGAGGACAAGTAATTGATAAAGTAATCTGGGTTGCTGGTTAAACTGGACTGAAGCAAACAATGTGTGTGTCAATGCAGCCAAACGTCAAGTCCTACATCTGGGGGAAAAGGTAGTCCGTACTTACCAGATGAGGGATTCTGTCCTGGGAAGCAGCAACTCTGAAAAAGATTTGGCCGTCATGGTGGATAATCAGCTGAACGTGCGCTCTCCCAGTGCAATGCTGTGACCGAGAGGCTAATGCAATCCTTGAATATATAAATAGGACACTGATGCAACTGCTACTGGAATACTATGTCTAGTTCTGGTGTCCACGCTCTAAGAAGGATGTTAAAAAATGGGAGAGGGCTCAGAGAAAAGCCATGAGAAAACATGTCTTATAGAGAGAGACTCAAGGAGCTCAATCTACTTAGCTTAACAAAGAGAAGGCTAAGGGGTGACTTGATTAAGTACCTACACAGGGAACAGAAATACAGGGTTCTTCAGTTTAGCAGACAAAAGTATAACATGATCCAATGGCTGAAAGTTGAAACTAGACAAATTCAGAATAGAAATAAGGCAAAAAAATTTAATAGTGATGGCAATTAACTATTGGAATAACATTACTGTGGGATGTAATGGATTCTCCATCACTGGACATTTTTAATCAAGATTAGATATTTTTCTAAAGGATATGATCTAGTTCAAACGTGAATTAATTCAGAGGAGTCCTGTGGCTTGTGTTGTATAGGAGGTCAGACTACATTATCACAATGTTTCCTTCTGGCCTTTTAGTCTATTTTGGAGCTGATATTGGCCTTTTACCCTGGGAGCCTGAGATATGTGGATGGGTCAGACGTACACTACCATGAAGTTGTCAGGCCTTGGAAGAGGGTGGGAGTGTGTCCGAAGATGGACGGACAGAATCTCAGCCTGAAATTTGAGTTTTCTGTTCAGCCCTGGTATAAGCAAGTGAAGTTGCACCTGCTTAGGCAGCATCTATCAGGCCAAATTTTTCTCATCTTTTCCACCATTCCTTCCAAACCAAATCATGATTGGGACCTGAGGGAGCTCCTAACTTTACTGACTAGCTGGAGCCTCTCTCTATCAGAAATGTATCCCTCCACCTTCTCTGACAATCAGGGCAGGGCACAGACACAAACACACCACTAGCCAATGATCAGGAAGACTGTCTTCACAACACACCACTGGCAGTGGCATGCAGAGTACGTGTAGCTACATGCTGCAGTGAAAAGCATACACACTGCGGGTTGTAAGTACACATGTTGGCGAAAGGTGCAGAAAGGCTCCAGCAGTGGGGAGGCAGCAGGGACACTACACTGCCGTTTTTAGCAGAGTAGAGAGGGAGGCATGACTTCGGCAAATAGGGTATGTACTCACATACATACCCACACCCTTCAGGCATGTCTTTACTAACCTAAGCTATGCCTCACAGTCTATGGCTATTTATACCTGTGTTGGGGGGGCTCCATATGTACCTACACTACACACTACTGAAAAAAGCATGCGGTGTAGCCATGCCTAAAGATGGAGAGGGTAATAAGAGAATATCACACAGCAGACATTTATTTATTGGTGCGATAGTTAGCCAGGATCTGTCCCTCTGCCTCTATTGGGGTACTTTAATTGCATTGGTCTTGATAACATCTGTGTGGTGGGTGTATGAGAGAAAGGAAATTAAGGTGTGGGAATTCATTCCCAATGTGAAGGCACTTTGCTATATGTCTTTAAAACTATATTTTCTACAAGTGTGTGTGTGTATATATATATATATATATATATATGCAGTAGTTGTTTTTTTCAAAGATATGTAATGATGTGTGTCAGAGACGGGGTAAATTCTCTACCTATTTGCATTTTTTAAAGCTCTGACAGGAGTAAAGCAACAAGAGGTACTCCAACAGCCTACCAGAACAAGGGTGTGTGTTGGTACAGAATTGTTATTAATGCTGCTTGTGCATTTTTCTCCAAAGTTTTCACCACCCCCATTTCAACCTCAGAAATGATTTCCCTCATTCCCTGATTCCCTCTGCTCTGAGTCTTTCCTGAACAGAGATTGTCAACAAGTTACAGTTACCCATCCACTGAACTAACCCTGAAAAATCATTGGGGATAAATCAGATGAGATTTGAATTGTGATCGAAAAGATGAGCAGATAGTGTTTTATCCTATGCGCCCAAGTTCTTCTGCCAAATTGTTTGCATATTGGCTTAAATAAGGTAGTATTGGAAGAAGGGGCATGGCTCTATTATACTGTAAAAGGCTATTTTGAGAGTAACTAGTATTAAACCACAATACGTAGCCCTGTTTTACCTAAATCTAAGGGCATTACAGTGTGCAGAATATCAAGTGGTATGGGGTATAGTCTCCTCTTAATGTGCACTTGACATCCATCAATCATACAATCTAATGTTCCTGTTGTGAAGAAAATACAGAGCTCTGGCACTGATCTGGTAAACTCCTATGCTTAGAGTTCCCACCAAAGTCAATGGCCATTCCTAATGCAAATGGATTGCAGGACCAGTCTTTACATCTCTTAGTTATTTCCCTGAAAAGTAGTGCCATCTTCTACCTCAAAATTAATTACATAGGGTTCTCTTACCTAAGGGAAAAGATGTTATCTTTCCTGCTACTGAAAAGATGAAAGGACAGTTTGATGCAGGACTAAAACTTTGCTGTTGCAGCTTCTTTATTGCACCTGTTCTAGTCAATCCTGCACAGCACAGACTGATTTTGCCTTTTGCTATTTTAAGCTCCTGCAGGGCATTAAGGACTTATTTTTGGTGCTTCACCTTAAAGCATTTAACACTCAGAGCATATGTCTAAAAACTGGGGTCATGCTTTGCATGGAACAAAACTCTAAGACTGATCATTTTTGGAACATCAGAAAGCTCCACTTTCACAATTCTTGTTACCAAAAGAGGAAACAAAATATATTCACCACTGTGAATGGGGTGAGTCCCTGTTTGTGTCAATTCAACATGGGTTGGTGCCCCAAACTCACCCTTTCTTCATTCTTTACTCAATATCAGTAAACATAATTCTTAACCTCCACTTCCTCATCAGCTTCTTCTTTCTAGGAAGGATGCCTTGTCTCATATCCTACCCCTCTCTTACTTTAGAGGCTCTCTACCTTTTAGTCTCCATAGTAAGAGCTAATGAGACCCACTTCATCTGGGTGAGAGATGCATCAATAGAATAGCCCTCCATCTCCAGGCAGAATTCTGGAACCTGATATCTTACCTTGTTGCTGTTTGAACTACAGCCCCATGTTGCTACTCAACCAAAAACTGTCTGTCTTGGAGCTCTCATACCATGTGGAATGCAGTTCAGGATGTATGATAGGTAATGAATGAAATCCTGGCTCCACTGAAATTAGTGATAAAGCTCCCATTGACTTTAACAAGGCCAGGGTTTCACCTACTCCATGTAAACCAATATTATTATTTATGGGTAGGATTTTGAAAGGAGTTGGCACCCAGCTCCAACTGAATTTCAATCCTTTGAAAATCCAGGCCCATATTACTGAAGCATCTACAGGCTCCAGCATGCTAGACACCAGATGAACATGTAGTAAGAGCCGGTCTGCAACCCAAAGAGTTTACAGCCGAAGCAGACAAAGGAAATAGAGTTATTGTTCACATTTTACAGATGGGGAACTGAAACACAGAGAGACTGAGTGATGTGGCCAGGGTCACAAAGGAAGTCTGCAGTAGAGCCAGGAACTGAACCCACCTCTCCTGAGTCCAAGTCAGTGCCTTACCCTTAACCATAACCATCCTTCCTCGCTGGAGGAATATATCCTAACAGTGAAGTGTATTGTATGGTTCTCTGTCCTTCTGCAAACGGAAAAGTGGCTTCAGTAGGAAGGGTCTCGTAAGTGTATGAACCTTGGCCTTTTCGAGTTTGCAAATCATGCTTGTTTCAAACAGGTTTGTCTTAGAAAGGGATCCCCGTATGGCTGTGGTGCACTGAACCATGCAGATGTAAGCATCCAAAGTAGTTATAATAGCAGCCTCTCCTATGAAAATCCAAAGGCCAGTTTGTGGCACGAGGGATGAGTCCCTATCTCTGTGAAGTGGAATGAAAGTGAATCTGATGGTCTATTTCAAAAACATCCAGGGGACCCATTGTTTCCTGTGGGGAATTTTCTGTAGACAATATTGCTGAAACCCTTAGTCATTTTTAACACACTCTCTGCTACAGAAGGGTATGTCTCCACTTCAGAGTTAACTTGGATGATTAGCACCCGAGTAAACCTAACCTCGGTGTGAGCAGCCACACTGCAAAGTCCTGCCTGAGTTACCAGCTGCTGCACTCACCCATGCATGGCACTAGGACTTCTGGGGGTATATCCTATAGTTCCTTGTGCTGCAGTAAGCTGGGCCACTCTTTGCCAGCAAATTGTGAGATAATGTCTGTCCTTGTGGGGACATGGGGAGAATTGCGGGAAGGCACTGGAGACTATCAGCACTTCAGTGGTTTAGCCTGCATCCTCACTGCAGAGCAGTCAGGTTACTGACCTGAGTGTCAGGCTTTATCATACAGCCTCAGGTAGGTCAAAGATTTGTATATGTGGATGGGGGCTGGAAGAGGGGGTTAGGGGCAACACCTAAGTCGGGGTTAACTGCCATGAAGACATACCCCACCAGGCACTTGTAAAAATTCAGCAAAGGCTTCAGGGTGTGACCCTCTAGCTCAGTGATTCTCAACCTTTCCAGACTACTGTACCCTATTCAGGAGTCTGATTTGTCTTGCACACCCCAAGTTTCACCTCAGTTAAAAACTGTTTGCTTACAAAATCAGACAAAAATACAGAAGTGTCACAACACACTATTACTGAACAAGTGCTTACTTTCTCATTTTTACCATATAATTACAAAATAAATAGATTGGAATATCAATATTGTACTTACATTTCAGTGTATAGTAAATAGAGCAGTATAAACAAATCATTACCTGTATGAAATTTTAGTTTGTACTGACTTCACTAGTGATTTTTATGTAGCCTTGTTGTAAAATTAGGCATATATCTAGATGAGCTGATTACCACCTGGAAGACCTCTGAGTACCCCCACGGGTACACATACCTCTGGTTGAGAACCACTGTTCTAACAATTTGTTGTCATGCAGAGCACTGTACTTATGCAGGTTGCATTTAACTGGCAAAACTACATAAATGGGGGCATCTCTCAGAGACCAGATTTAGCCCTGTTGGTACTTCTTAATGGAAAGACTCCTAGTTAATGGGATCATAACAGGGCAGTAATTCTGCTTAAAGTGGGAAGACTCCAGCTCATTTAGGGTACATCTGCACTGCAGTTGAATGTGTAACACAGGGAGCCAGACCCACACTAGTTTTAATCTAGCTAGCACGGCTAATGATACTAGTGAAGACACAGCAGTATGCACTGCAGCACAGAACAGCAACACAAGTATGTATGTAGGGTCCCCAGTGGACCTATACAGGGGCTCCTAGCCCAGGCTGAAGCCCATGCCACCATATCTGTCCTGGACTGGTTAAAGCTAGCATGGGATGCTTATATGAGCTGCAATTGCACCTTAAATTGCAGTGTAGATGTACTTAGTGACATGACCCAAGATTTTTAGAAGTTGCTAGTGATAGTGTGCAACAACTTGAGACATCTGAAAGCAGTGGTGGGCAACCTGCGGCCCATCAGCATAATCTGCTGGCGGGCCGCGAGACAGTTTGTTTACATTGACCACCCGCAGCTCCCAGTGGCTGCAGTTTGCCGTTCCCGGCCAATGGGAGCTGCGGGCGGCCGTGCCTGCGGATGGTCAATGTAAACAAACTGTCTCGCGGCCCACCAGTGGATTACCCACTGCCTTAAAGGGTCTAATTTTCAGAAAGTTCTAAGTAACCACCCCCTGAAAGTTAGGTCATTAAGAAGTGCCTTAAGTTGGGCACCCAAAAACTGAGTCATTCAAAATCATTAGTCACTTCTGAAAACCTTGCCTCTGGATATTTATTTTAAAGTTTCGATCTTATGCTAGTTTTGTCTCTCTTCTCCTCTTATTTGTTTGTTAGCTGTGATTTGTGCAGAAAGTCCTTCACCTGTTCCTGGCTGTGAGCTCACTTCTTAAATGCTAACTATACATGCTGGGCCATCATACCAGGCAGATAGGCCCACTACAGATAGTGCGCCTCCTCCCATCTCCAAGGGCCTCTCCATTCATTTGACAGCCTCTTTGCATCTCAGCAGGCAGGAGCACTATCAAAATGGGAACGTCTCCGTATTGACAACTTCAAGAGATCTAAAATCATGAGACTGTGACGTTATGAGTGTAATATAATATCTCATAACAGGGCCAAAAAGAGTTAGTTAACTCGCAAAATAACCTGAACTAGGGATGAACCTTAAAAAACTGGTTAAAAAGATAGGTAAATAAATAAAGCTTTAAAACGCAAGTCTGCATTGTTAAAGATCTCAAGAATAAGTGTTTGCTCAGGTCTTGTGGTGTCAGCAAACAGGTCTTGTCTATATGTCTCTTTAAAGGTTGTAGTAACCTGTAGCTAAACTGTTTAATAAATAAATTACCCTGTGCTAATTGCCATAATGTTTAAAGGAAGGAGAATTAAGCCTGTTGTTTTCTCAGGCCAAAAGGCTGCTGAAAATGTATAAAAACCCTGGGACATGATCATACATCATCTCAGATCTGCTTTGGTTTCAAGAGGGAGGAACCTTAAGCCACAAGAATTAAAATCCCCAGTCTTTGACTGGAGCCACCCTAAATATAAACATTAAACTATAACCTATGGACTATTTCTAAAAGGACTTTTGGCAACTACAGGCTCACCTCTGCTATGTATCTAAACCTCAAGAATTAAGTTCAAGTCTGTCTGTGTATTAATCTTTTAACCAACACTCTCTCTCTTTTCTTTTTTAATAAATTTTAGCTTAGTTAATAAAAATTGACTATAGCGTGTATTTTGGGTAAAATCTAAGTTATAATTAAACCTGGGTATGTGGCTAATCCTTTGGGATTGAAAAAACCTTTTCTTTTATATAATAAAATAAAATTCTCAGTAATCATCATCATATCTGACAGGTGTGTCTGAACGGAGGCCTAAGGCTGGGTACTTTAAGGGAACTGCGTTGTTTGAACTTCTAAGTAACCTGTATGGTAATATAAAAGTTGTTTTGTGCTGGCTTAAAAAATCTAAGTATTGAAATATCCACCAGCGTTTGGGGTTTGTCTGCCCCGTTTTGTTTGCAGTTCACCCTAATTAAGTGACCTCAGCTGGCTCCAACAGGCAGCACCGTCACAGAGACACAAAAAGATTGTATTGCGGTTTTTTAGGTCAGTCTCTTGATTTTTGAATTTCCCATCCCCAGGGTGTGTACATGTGACAATTAGTGTTGCCCACTCTCGCACATGTATTGGATAAGGTGATTTTGGCCCCTGCTGCAGGAGCTCTCACCCCCACATCTGCCCCTCCCCTGCCCAGTAATTAATCCTGTCCTCCAGTCCTCCATCAGTTCTCTCTCTACCCAACCCCCCTTAGCTCAGCCCCACTACCTCATCGACCCCCACCGGTCTGAGTTCAGCCTCCTAGCACTCACACCATCTACTCAGAATCCATCATCACTACAGCCCACCCACGCCCCATCAGTCCCCATCCCCCTCACTTCAGCCCTGCCCTGCAGCCCCCACACAATAATTCAGCTCTCCCAGCCTCATCTATGCTCCTCTTAGGGTTCTTCACCCTCCCCAGGCCTGTAGTGGGGTCACCTCTCCCTCTTCCCAGGCTGGCAGGGAAGCAGCCACCCAGGGTTGACAGCTGGAGCACTGCCACCTGGGGCTGGGGGGGGGGGGGAATCCTGAGCTTTGAGAGTTCTATCATGAGATCATGAGTGAGGCATAATTTTACTTAGAAATCATGTCTCTCACAATAAATTCATGACAGTTGGCAAGCCTGGTGTCTGTTAATTGTTAACTCCATTTCTCCAAGACTAAAGGCCCCTGCAGCTACCATCTGTAGTGGATTCTATTGTGAGAGTACTATGAGCCCAGTCCTTGAAAACACTTATTACCAGGCCTAGTGCTCATCACTGTACACACTCTTCTCACAGTAGTAAGCACTAGGCCTGGTAGTAAGTGTTTGCCTGTAATCATCGCTAAACCGTTTTTAATGCTATTCAATGTGATATTAGCAAAAATACTGTTCATTTAAGACACGCTTTGCCATTACAGTATTCTAGCAAACAGTTCTCAACCTGTATCATTCCAGGGATTGTATGGCTGATGTCAATTATAGCCATTAAATGTAGCGGAATTTTACAATAGATGACATTTCAAGTAAGTCAATAAATTCTTGTTTAATATTTAATTAAATCTGGTTATCCCTCTTGTGATCTTAAGAGTGATAGTCCCATCAACAAGTCCAACAATCTTGCCCTGCTCAGGTCTTGCCTTTTTGTGTGGATCATTTGTGTTTTCCATAGGAATGAATTTTATAAGTGGTGTGGTTTTCTTTGTTTTTTTACTAGCAGTGAGTATGCATTTTTTAAAAGTTAATCACATGTAAGTTTGAGTAAATATGCCAAAAATTTTAAAAGGAGAACCCAAGAACAGAGGCATCTCATCTGTTAAACGTATATACCAAGCTATTCATAAGTGAGCATCTGTACAAATTATAACTTTCTGGGCACTGTTAAAAAAGCAGCGGTATATATCAGAAGGCTAATCAGAATCTTTGGTCATCTATTTCATATAAAAATGAAGAAATTATACAAGGATTAAGAGTCTGCTCTTTAATAAAATTTAGATTTCTCTTCGAAGGCGGGGGTTGTTTTGACTTTTACATTTCTCTACGAAATTGACCACCTCCATTTATAAAGTAAGGGAATTTTGCCATCAATGTCTACAAGAGCAGGAACAGGTCTATAATTCTGCAACTGTTAAAATTACAGTTTAAATATTTACTAAAATATTTCTGGGGGATCTCTATCATATCTTTTTTCTTAGCCAAACTACCTGCGGAGGGACGGGAAAGAGGAAATTCCAGTGAGAGTACTGCCAGTGCCAGGGTGTATTATTTTACATAACACAGTGATATTTTCTACTTTAAAAGAGGTTGGAGTCTATGAAGAGGCCCAAAGTAGGGAAGAGGTGCTGTACTATAATCTTTTTTTACTACTACTGAAGTTCAAGTTTTGTTTTAAAAATCTGGCATAGTTTTTGTCTTGCACTATTTTGATTTCTTTGGACAATCACAGTTCCCAGAAAAACAACTTAATCAAACCAGTATGATACCACATTTAATTTCACCTGCATTTACAGCATCCATTGCATTTCTCACACACATGATATTTAGCACAGCTGAATGCCAGAAATAATGAGTTTAAATGTTTTGTTTATCAGGAGTAGAGTCTGTACCTTTAGGGGTGATTAATCTTTCAGAGGCAGGTTTTAAAAGGTCAAGACAAGGTCATGATATATATTTCCTGTTGTGACTTCATTTAGAACATGCATTATGTTCAGGCTTGCATGACTTTTTCATTTTAAAAAATGTAATCAAAACCCATTTTATTGTATTTTCAGGGTCCTAACTCAGTCATGATTGCCCTGGTAATGCTGTTGAATATTGGTTTAGCCATTCTTTTTGTCCATTTTCTAACTTGACTGGAATTAGAGAAGGTAAGAAAGGTCTTGTTTTTATAGAAGATCACCATATCCAAATCAGTTTGATTCCCCAGTTCAAATTATAAAAATTTACAAACTTTTAATGTTCCCTACTTTAATTTTAGCTATGCCTGAATGTGATTCAACAGAGTTACTTAATGATATAATTGTTTTGACCCTTCAGTGAAGTCATGACAACTAGTGGTGTTAGCCCACAATTCTCTGCAGTTGTCTCATCAGCCTTTTAAATGGCACCAGTCGTACTCAGACACAGGGAAGGAGGCTTGGAATTAGGATGGGACGCAAGAGAGATGACACTTGGAAAATTCAGCCAGGGGCCTGATCAGTTTCTCTGCTGATGATTTGTGGCTTTGGGGTCCTCTGGAAGCTGAAGCAAGCAGCCATGTTGGAAAACAACAACAAAAATCTGCTGAAGCAGCCCAACCAGTGAAGTGCATTGGCTACTCCATCTGTTCCAGCAGTGTGTGACTAAACTGGAAATGTACGGAGCTGCAATTTTGTTGATGGAAGCTAACAGCTGCCTTATTATTTTACCGTCTGATGTTTTTAGTAGGGAGATCGGAAAACGACTGCCAGAGGAATGTGGTCAGAGGATTCAGTTGCTGTGGAAGTGATTCCAGCGTTCACTCCTATCTCATTAGAAGAAATAGTTAGCAGCATCACTCACCAGTCTTATTCCATTACCTGCTGCTTTTAACATCTCCTGCAATGGTCAGGGAGATTGAATTTCATTTGCTAGTGCATGATTCTGTTTTCACTGTTGTTTAAACCTGATGTATAGCCATAATATAGTATGTAGAGCAACCTGGAGAAATGTACTAGTTGCATCTAGCAGCAGAAGCTAAAATCTGTTATACATAAATATATTTTTTTATCTGAAGGTACAATTCTTGAAACTTGTTTTCCTAAATTATTAAGGTTTAGCAGGTAATATACAGTAATGGCAAAGTTTTACGCTGTCCTTTATTGCTTCCAAAAAATGCTCAAATGCTTGTGTCAATAGCAAGCCAATTTATAATACCGTGAGAATCTTCAGGCAGTACCAGTACGTTAGAAAAAGGAGGCAGAATATCTTGAGAAATAGGATTCAAGTGTTGCATGGTTTTTCTCCGACACCAGTGTTGTGGTAATCGGTAATTTGAATGATTATATTTTAATATTGGAATTTTTGCCAGCAGTTAAAGACAAATCTTGTCCAAGTGGACAGTAATGCCAATGAAAGCTAATCTAGTTACTACATACAAAATTATTATTAATTTTAAAATACTAGCTTTGTGTTGAATACATTCAGGTAGAGCATTTAGATCCATTAAAATGATTGTTTATCAATTTGATGCCTTTAATGTCTTTAAAGTCCGTATATAATTTTACCTCAACAACAATAACAACAAAAGAAAGAGCCACAGAAATTGTCATTTGGAACATTTGTCTTAAGTTGTTTTACAGTCCTATGTTATGCTGATGTGATCAGTGTTTTTTCATGTGCCATTACACTGTAATTACTGTACCCTATATTACTCAAAAGCATGCTTCTTTACTTACAGAAGTTTATGTGGTGTGATCATTTTAAATTAAAATATTTACTTTCAAATCAAAAATAGAAAAGGGCTTGGAATATGGTTTATTTTATCTCTATTAGAAAAGATTTCATAATTTTTAGTTTTTGAACATGTTTGTAAACTTTATAATTGTTTGCATGGTTTAATGGAGAAGTTTCTTAAAAGCTACATTAGGTATCTTTTGATGCAGCACATAAAGTAACATAGGTATGGAATGAATATTGTGTAGCCTGATACAGCTCAGTGCAGGGCAATAACACGGTGTTTTATGCAGAAGTATGTTGAGAATCCTGTGGTTTGACCAGTGTGGAAGAAAGCAGACAGAGAGCAAATGAAGATAACTGGTATATTTATTCATTTTTTAAAATAAGTAAAATCATGTTTTACTTTTAAATTTAAGAAAGTTACTGTAAGCCTTGATGTAAGGATAAATGCTCCTGCCCACCCCATGTCTCCTTACAAAAAGAACTAATTTTGTAACTGACATTTAATTCTTATTCAATGTTTATTTAAAGTACTTTATGCTCTGAAAATAATGGGGTAACAATCAGCTTCTGAAAATGTTTATAAATTTAAGCATGTTAGTACAATTTATAAATATGTATGCTTTATAAGCTTTTCTAAAACAAAGCTCAAAAATTGTTGTTATTTTTCTAAACTGTGCACAGCTGTATTTTACATGAAAGGCTATTTATAATTGGTTGTTATACTGTACACTACATTTCGGACAGCACATGAAGCCTGCCAATGTACTTAATAATGTCACTTTGTCTATTTAAAGTTTCTTGCTGTGAAAAAAAATGAACTCTTTATGTAGGAGTTTCTCTATTTATAAAAGTCTTGAACCCAAAATGTATAACGTACAGTTTCCACAACTGTATTTGCTCTAATAAAAAGTTGGTTATTAAGAGTTGCAGGTGGGTTTTTCTGTTCATGCGAACAGTATACTGCAGATATTTTCCTTGGAAAAATGTCTTCTATCATCTGCCAAGAGAATGGGCAAAAGCCTGGCTCCTTGGAAGTCCATGGGAATTTGGCCCTTGTTTTCAATAGAGTCAGGAATGTATCATTTCAAAGTGGAAGAAGATTAAAACTGGTGGATAGCTTCCTGATATAGGTGCTCTTCCTTTCGCTTCACAAATAGGATTTTTATGTATTTTTACACAGACTAAACACAACATATAAAACTCCATTAAAGCCAGCAGGGTTGTATAGTGAGTAGATCACTACAGAGTTTTACTCCCTCTCTCTTGTTACCAGTTGGTACTGGTTTAACGTTCAGCTGAGTTTTCAGGAGCTTCCCTTTAATAGAAATACATATTTTAGGAGCAGTTGCTCCTGTCTGTTTTGAATTAACTCTACCTTTATAAAGCTGCAAGAATGTCTCTTGTCTACACAATAAGCCCTCTCTGAAAAGTTTAACAATGAAAAAATAAGTTCCTGAGTATAATGAACAGAGATATATATTGTCAAACATTTTTTAAATTGATAGATCTCTAAACCACCTCTTATTCTCCTGCCACTTTTTGATCCACACGATACTCTTCATATCTTCACAATTGAGATTAAAGTGACATGAAGTATTTCTACAGTACTGTGAATGTGAAGATGTAATAATTCATATGTAAATCCCCCCAGTAACGGATTTAGGCAGAAACTGAGGAGAAAGTGTTTGCTTGATCACATTTAAACTACAGTATCTTTCCCTGCCTAACAAAGCTTCTAATTCTCAAAATTCAAGACATGCTTTGAATCTGGGGATGAACAGGAACTTTTTCTACAACTATGGGAATAGAATGACATTGTTACAGTGACAGGGGGGGATAGCTCAGTGGTTTGAGCATTGGCCTGCTAAACCCAGGGTTGTGAGTTCAATCCTTGAGGGGGCCATTTAGGGATCTGGGGCAAAATCAGTACTTGGTCCTGCTAGTGAAGGCAGGGGACTGGACTCAACTCAATGACCTTTCAGGGTCCCTTCCAGTTCTATGAGATAGGTATATCTCCATATATTATATTATATCTTTTCCAGCTATGTGCATTTTCTCATTTGTGTAATTACGTTGTATGAATTTATCTGATTACACAGTATATTCAGTGTCCACAATACAGAGATACTATAAAATGGACAGTTTTGAGGCACCAAACACTGTCAAAGTCTCAGTTATCATGTCTTCCTAGCACATACAGTTCTTTATTCATTCTCTGCTCCTTTGTGTATCTTTCCATCAGATAAAAAGAAACTAAAGAGACTCTCATTCTAGTGGTGGGACATCGAAAGAAAGAGTGGATTCAATGTGAACACACTGGCCCTGTGGGCTTACACTATCAAAACCATACTCTCAAATACATTGTGTAAGCCATTTCCATAACAAGCCTAGAAATATTGATTTACACAAACATTGACACGTATGTAATCATACTACACAGTAGCTAAGACCTACAGTAAAGTAGTCAGGCTGTACAATAAATTTTTCTGATAAGAGTAACAAGCCTGCAGGTATTCACTATGCTGTAGAGTCATATTAACATTCTTAGTTACCATATATTAATAAGATATGGTTATGAAGGTTATAAAAATGGTTCTTCAGTAGCTCATTGAGTCAGAGAAGATGGCACAGTACATTGTCCTCCTATCAAAGGTCAGCCACTAAACAAGGAGCAAATGGAAGAAGATTAACTAAGCCTTTAAGAAATAATATTTTCAAATCTTCTGGCTTAATATTCACAGAAACAGTGAAGAAGTTGAAGAACAGAAAGCGTTAAACAGAATAAGGGATTGGTGTGCTAACATACTGTAGTTGAGACATCTGCAGCATCTCTCTCAAATTCTGCAATGCACATATCCTGGTGTTTTTTCTGTGCAGAAAACTAGCAAGTGGCATCTGCAAACAATAAAGACATATTAGCACTTTATGGCTTACTCTCGAGGAAGTGAATGGAAAGCAGGTCTATTCTCCATAATACTAGGCTTTTAATGAGGACAGCCCAAGGAACAGATGGGATTGGGGGAGGAATAAAAACTTTACTGCCTTAAGGCCTTTATACTGCTGCCCATAGCATCTAAGCATCTTCAATGTAAAATCAACAACCTAGTCCCTAGGCGAGTTCGTGGAGTCTCTGCCCCTTCTCCCCTTTTGGGGTAAAAGCTCTAAGTGGAGGAGTTTTTTTGGTTCTGACCCTTTAGATTTCATTGATTTACTTTTTGTTTAGGTTAATGTGTTTCAGGCTAATGTGGGGAGGGTTGGGTGCTATTACTGTTGTGTTATTCTGATGGTGGAAAGGGCTTTTTGAAGAGGAAGATGTTGCTGTGTTTCCTAAAGAGGAAAATCTTCTATGAAAGCTTGCTCCGTGATTGTACATTTCTCTTTCCTTATGACTAATCTCTCAAATTGAGCTGAGAGCCCAATAGTTCTCTTCTCCACACCCTCCCTCCGTCATTCTCCAAGAAGTCAAATTCATCTCATATCAGGCATGCTACTTAGCCACGCTGGGCCAAATTCACTGATGACATGACAAGATGGAACTTCAGTTACTGCACTGGAAATGCATGTGTTTGTGTCAGTGGCACACTCTCCCCTTTGGCTCATTTTCACACTCTAAGGCTGTTGCTCTGTAGGACTGTATCAAACCTAATTTGTAGGACTAATTTTCAAACCTATACTTAGTCTCCCATATAAGATTAGTGATTTGAATAGCTACGGTAGCCTTTCCTTCATGATAGTATACATGACAAACCTCTGCGTACAGAGGCTGCAAAAGGCAGATAACTATTCCCAGTGAAACCTTATTACCTTTATGAAAAATCTGATATCATTTGAATTGTGAGATCCACTACAAATGTCCTTGATAAGATCATGAAGAAGAATGGACAGATTGCTGCAGCTGACTCCAACAAGGAAGACTAAGGAGTCCTCTGGGGGTTCTTGATTTACGCTGGTCTATGTGGTGTGATTATTATTTTTGGACTTGAGAAATGAACACATGAGCTCCTGGGGAAAAAATACCCTAGGCTGCAAATTCATTCTTGCTCATTAGAGTGGGCTTCCACAACCCCATCCTTCCACAATCCCTTGCACCCGATTTAGCAGCCTACACTGGGAAAGGTAGAGAACCATATACAAATGTTTACATTTTACACTTGTAGCTTGTGAGTTTATTAATATAAATTAAAGACGCGCAACAAAGAGAGGAGAAGCAAATTTACTGTTTTCAAGCTGTCTCTAGGAGACTGGCCTCTGGTTTTGTTGTAATTTAAATCAAAGCGGGGGAAAGGAGGGATCTTTTTATGCAGAAGATAATTAGAGAGCTGAATTCCAGATTTACAAAATACACTGCATGGTATTTCCATGACCTGGTCTCCTCTGATACAAGTCAGTGAATTCAGGAGAAGACATGGCCCCTTTTCTAATGTGCAAGCTGTATTAGTTTCACTGAAAAACACCATATAAAGGGTATTTAAAACTGCACGAATATAACTCACTTTCACTGATATTTCCTTTATCAACCTCTTCATGTCCCTCACACACAGATAAATTAGACAGGGGCCTAAGCCACGAAAGTCAGATTGGGAACAAGATTTTCAAAACTAGGTGCCTCAGTCAGGCCCCTAAGTAGCCTGATTTCCACACTGAACATGTAATAGGTCCCACTGAAGCAATTTTGAAAATCAGAATCCTAACTTCAAGCACCTGTTGAAAAATTTCATCCTGAATTTCAAACACTCCAAAGTTTGCAGGTGTTTGGCTCTGGGTGCAGGGAGGAGGGTTTCAGCCATAACAGCAATAGGGTCCTAGTGCAAAGTTTTTACGTAGAGCTAGATTTAGATTCTGATTCAAAACATACACAGAGCAAACCCCTCTGAGGATCTGGAGGCTTGAGACCATGCACTGCAAACTATTTTTATTAAATTCAGTTCAGTGATCAAATTTGTTTGCAATAATCCTGGGATAATTACACCACTGTGCTCTGTAGTTGGGGCCCGGTGTTATTACCTTTATTTAAATTTGCTGCTATGGTATATTTGGGGGCATTTTCCATAGGATTAGAATACCTCTGAAAGTATCTGGTATTCTATTTACTATACTTAGCTCTTATAGAACATTTTATCCAGGGCTCTCAGAGCACTTTACAAAGGGAGATCAGGATCATTATCCCCATTTTACAGATTCTAAGACACAGGACGGTGAAGGGATTTTTCCAATGTCACGCCAATGGCAGAGTCCCAATCCAGACCTCTATCCACTAGGAAAAGATGCTTATATAGTCACATTTAGCTGAGAAATTGTGTACCACACAACAGCCTGCATAAATAGTGGTCAGTGCCTTCCGTTTTACTTGTGACCACAGTAAGTGATTCTGCTTAGACCAGTGTTTGTGAAGCCTTGACAGTGCAGGGTCTACTGCTGTAGGAACAGCAACATGAGATGAGTAGCAATACCATTTCACAGGGGCTAGAGTCCAGTGCTACAAGCAATTTAAGTCCTGTAAATCAAAGCAATTGCGTTGCTTTTTACATTTACAGTAGATGGTTTCAGTGCTTTGCTATCGTACTGAAGGGACAAATTCCCAACACCATTTCCACAGGCCTCCTCCACGTACACCCATTTGTCTATGCAAATAGGTGGTTATACATCTGAAGGGTGCAAAGCAGTTGGCTCACCGCTAGCTCCTTCTTATGGCCGTGCATGAAGTAGCAGCTCTCCTCCCGACGGTGGCTCTGGGCCTGTGGTGGTCTGTTTCTTCCTGTGACTTGGCTCTCCGGCAAGTCACTTTAAAGTCTGTCCCCTTCCAGAGTCGGCCTTGAACCAAAAAAAGGGGAATTAATGCAACTGGAGAATGATTCAAAGTGCATCAAGAGCTGGCCCTTTCCTCAGGGAGGGACTATTGGGCACCAGTCAGCTGGGGAGCTCCTATCTTCAGGAGATGATCACTGAAGGTCTGTTCTTTTCCATAGGCTGCCATCAACTGAGCTGGGGCTCTCCCTCTTACGTTCATCCCTCCAATCCTGACATTTCTCAGAGGTGCAATGGGGTGGAGACACCTGAGCCCACATTAGATAATTAACCCCATGTTGTCTAGTGGGGGAGGATTGTATACCGCATCACACACCCTCCCTATTGAGATGGCAGCCAGAGAACCTGGGCCAGCAGACTCTTCCCCCCTCCCCACACCCCACTTCCTAGGGGTGACAGGCGGAAAAACATCACCATATGTTGAATTTGGGAGGCATACAGCTGGAGAGACAGATACCAGCGCATAAGCTGGGGGTTAGTTTTTTTCATGTCGTTTAACCACCTCAAGGGGGCATGATCAGTGACGAGGTTGAACGGATTTCCCCAAAAGGTGATATCAGAGAGAGAGAGAGAGAGTCCACAGCCCATTTCACAGCCAACCCTTCCTTTTCCAACACTTACTAGGCACCCCCACCCAGGAACCATTCGCGGCTCAGGAAGAGTGCTAGATGGCACTGCCCTGGTCCCATTTCTGAGGCCTTGGTTTGCAAAATGCCTTCTTTTGAGAAGTCAGGAGTGAACAGGACAGGTTCTTTGCATATGGGGGTCTTTCAATGTCTGAAAGGCCTTTTTGAAGGCATCAGACAAGTGAACTTTCTTGGGGCTATTGGCCTTAACTAGGTCCTTGGGGGGGAGGGCACTATCCTCAAAAACGTGGCAAAAATCCACAGCATTAAACCACAAGCCCCAGAAACCTTTTGACCTGTTTCTTCTTGGTTGGGGTAGGTCATATTTTGAGGGGATGGACTTGGTTCACGAGGGACCGGACCTGGCCTTTCCCCAAAGGATATCCCAGGTAGGTGGTCTCTTCTCTTCCAGCCTTACACTTTGTTGGGTTTGCAGCTAGCCCAGTGTCTCATAGGGACCAAACTATGGCAACGACTTCTGCTAGGTGTTCCTCCCAACTTCGGCTATAGATGCCTACATCTAAATCTGCTGCTATATATGAGCCACGTGATTGAAGATTAGATCTCATTGCTGGGTTACCACAGAGGCCAAAGGCATAGTCCTAAAACGATACAGGCCAAAGGACAGGCAAAGGCTGTTTTCTCTGGTGATTCCAGTGTGAGTGGGATCTGCCAGTATCCCTTGGTTAGAGCTAATACTGTGATGTACTGGGCCTCACTCACAGAGTCTAATAATTCATCCACTTGGGGCATGGGTAAGCACTTAATTTGGAGATCTTTTAGAAAAATCAACGCTATGCAAAACCGGATAATGCCATCCAGTTTTGGGACAAATATAATTGGACTTTGCCAGCCACTTTGGGATTCTTCAGTGACCCCTCATTCCAACATGACCTGGATTCTTTTGCTTCACAGCATCCCACATTTTTGGTGGGAGCAGCCAGGGGGTTTTCCCCAACAAGTTGCCCCAGCTCTTTGGGTCTGGTGTTGCATGAGAGGTGTCCATCTGGACTGAAAGACAAATACTGTTGGGAAGGCTTTCACTAGGATTCTCACTTGGGCCCTCTGCTCCAGATGGAGGTTTCCCCCAATCTGTATATGATCTGGGTCCAGGGAAGGGAATACCTGGGGCCCCAGCTTTGGCTTAAGGAGATAAGGAGTAAAACATAAGCTCTCACACTCCTTCCATGGTGTCAGTTTAATATGGTAAATCTGAGCAACTTCCTCTCGGAAGGCTGCCTGATCTCGTCGTTAACTGGCCCAATTTAGGGGGCTACTTCGTATGGCCTCTGCAATGTAGCAAATAGCTTGGACTCTGTACTCAGGAGTAGAAGTACAACCCAATCACCTGGCTTAAATATGCACATATGTGCTCCTTTGTTATAGGCTTGCTCCTGGGCCTGCTGGCCACTGAAGAGGTATCCTTTGGTGAAGGTCCCTAAGGTTTTGAGCCCCTCACAGAGCTTTGGTACATACTATACAACTGTCTCTGTCATAGCCATTTTTTTCCTCCCACTTCTCACAGACCATGTCAAGAATACCTGGGGTTGTCTCCCGTATAAAAGTTCAAAAAGAAATAATCCACTAGATGATTGAGGAACCTCTCAAAACGCAAATAAAAGGATAGAGATGAGCTGATATCAGGTTCCTTAGCATTTCTCTTTTTCCAATATCCTTTTCAGGATCTGGTTGAATGATTGAACTAGACCATCCATTTGTGGATGACAGACAGATGTACGTAGAGTTGTCATTTTTAGCAATCACACACCTCCTTCAACAGCCAAGATGTAAAGTTGGTGCCTTGATCCATGAGGATCTCCTGAGGTACCCAGACTCTAGCAAAGACTTTTAGCGGTTCTGCTGCAATAGTTTTTGCATTGGGGGGAACACAGTGGGATTGCCTCCACCTGCCTCGGGATATCAGGTGGTGTAATCAACTATAAAAAAAAGTGCAGCTGGGTATAAACACATTAAAGGGTCCAACAACATTCATCCCTGTCCTTTCAAATGGGATGCCTACTACAGGAAGTGGGACTAGAGCAGTGGTGGGCAATCTGCGGCCTGTCAGGGTAATCCACTGGTGGGCCACCAGACCATTTGTTTACATTTGCACAGCCGCCCGCAGCTCCCAGTGGCTGCGATTCACCGTTCCCGGCCAATGGGAGCTGTGGGAAGCAGATTACCCTGATGGGCCTCAGGTTCCCCACCACTGGACTAGAGGGAACTATTTCACTCCTTTACGTCCTATGAGTTTGCATTTGGAACAGGAGCTGCAGAAGTCTTTAACTTTTGATTAATCTCAGGCCAAGAAAAATCAGTCCAGAATCCAGGTCAGGGTCTTCTCATAGGAGAGTTGGCCCACAGAGGGGCTAGCATGAGCCAGTCACATGTTCTCGCACCTATGAGGGTAGTGAACAAGGAGTTGCAACCAAACAGACCCATTAGTTGGTCTTTCTCCAGTCGCTCCATGTGAAGCTCAAATCGGGAGTACTGCTCTGCTCACTCGGACTCCCACAAGGAGCCAGTCATAGGCTGAAGATTTCATCCTCCCTCTGATCCTTGATGAAGTTGGTCCCTCTAGTTAGGATGCCCCCTCTTCTGGGGGAGAAGGGGGGCAAACAGTTTCATTGTTAGGTGGCCCTTCTGGGAGAGCTTCCTCTCAGCCAGACCCCCATCCTTCTCCATGGTCCAGCTCCTCACCTACACCTGTGTGTCCAACGTCCCAGGGTTTTGAGACTCCCTTCTCCCAGGATCACCTCATTTAACCCCTCTGGGCCTGTCTGAAATCCCCTCAGCACCTCTGAGAAATGCGCCCAATCCCACCCCAAGATAATGAAGTAGGTTAGTGTTGAGGCCAGCCCCACTACAAGGGAATTCTTATTTCCCCAACAGTCAATTGCATGCATGCACTGGGATAGGGTTTAACATCTCCATGAATATACTGTAGAAAGATGGTCCCAAACCTAGAAGCACATTCAATATAGGGGCACTCGTGATACCGCTGACCTGCGCACCCATATGAAAAACAAACCCACACAGCTGTCCAAGTAGCCCCTGAACCCGAGCCTGATGTTCAAGATAGCCCTTCCTTATGTGGCTCATCTGCTTCCAGCCCCTACCTTCCTGTGGAGGAAACTGCAGGGACCATTGTCCAGGCTGGGACCTAAGATACCAGGGTTTCCCACCCGAAGCCAGTTCAGGACCCTGCAATCTGCTGGGCCTTTTAGAGGCTGGCACTTCCGAAAGTCATGCCATAAGACCACCAGTTCCTCTGAAAAGGTTCTCCCTTAAGTCGAGGGGCCTCCTTGGCCTCAAGCAATCACTCATGTGATGCAGCCAAAGCCATTTCAGTAGCCAGACAGGAGTTTGAGTAGATACAGCTGTGTATTCTACTTAGGTGTATGAGTGCCCTGCACACCAGAGCTGGAGAATTTTGCCTAGCAGTAGGGCAGTGCTCATGCCTATAGCCCCTCCCCTGGCTATAGAAGAGAAATCTTTGGTGAGCTTAAACACAAAGAGGAAGCTTACAAGAAGTGGAAACTTGGACAGATGACTAGGGAGGAGTATAAAAATATTGCTCGAGCATGCAGGGATGTAATCAGGAAGGCCAAAGCACAATTTGGAGATGCAGCTAGCAAGGGATGTGAAGGGTAAGAAGAAGGGTTTCTACAGGTATGTTAGCAACAAGAAGGTGGTCAGGGAAAGTGGGGGACCCTTATTGAATGGGGGAAGCAACCTAGTGACAGATGATGTGGAAAAAGCTGAAGTACTCAATGCTGAGAGAGTTGGCTGATGTGATTGCAGAGCCATTGGCCATTATCTTTGAAAACTCGTGGTGATCAGGGGAGGTCCCGGATGATTGGGAAAAGGCAAATATAGTGCCCATCTTTAAAAAAAGGGAAGAAGGAGAATCTGGGGAACTACAGACTGGTCAGCCTCACCTCAGTCCCTGAAAAAATCCTGGAGCAGGTCCTCAAAGAATCCATTTTGAAGCACTTGGAGGAGAGGAAGGTGATAGGGAACAGTCAACATGGATTCACCAAGGGCAAGTCATGCCTGACCATGGCATGGCATGACCAAGCTGATTGCCTTCTATGATGAGATAACTGGCTCTGTCGATATGGGGAAAGCGGCGGACGTGATATATCTTGACTTTAGCAAAGCTTTTAATACAGACTCCCACAGTATTCTTGCCAGCAAGTTAAAGTAGTATGGATTGGATGAATGGACTATAAGGTGGATCAAAATCCGGCTAGATTGTTGGGCTCAATGGGTAGTGATCAACGGCTCAATGTCTAGTTGGCAGCCGGTATCAAGCAGAGTGCCCCAAGGATCAGTCCTGGGGCCAGTTTTGTTCAACATCTTCATTAATGAGCTGGATGATGGGATGGATTGCACCCTCAGCAAGTTTGCGAATGACACTAAGCTGGGAGGAGAGATAGATAGGCTGGAGGGTAGGAATAAGGTCTAGAGTGACCTAGACAAATTGGAGGATTGGGCCAAAAGAAATCTGATGAGGTTCAACGAGGACAAGTGCAGAGTCCTGCACTTAGGACGGAAGAATCCCATGCACTGCTACAGGCTGGGGACCGACTGGCTAAGTGGCAGTTCTGCAGAAAAGGACCTGGGGATTACAGTGGATGAGAAGCTGGATATGAGTCAACAGTGTGCCCTTGTTGCCAAGAAGGCTAATGGCATATTGGGCTACATTAGTAGGAGTATTGCCAGCAGATCGAGGGAAGTGATTATTCCCCTCTATTCAGCACTCGTGAGGCCACACCTGGAGTATTGTGTCCAGTTTTGGGCCCCCCACTACAGAAAGGATGTGGACAAATTGGAGAGAGTCCAGTGGAGGGCAACGAAAATGATTAGGGGACTGGGGCATATGATTTATGAGGAGAGGCTGAGGGAACTGGGCTTATTCAGTCTGCAGAAGAGAAGAGTGAGGGGGGATTTGATAGCAGCCTTCAACTACCTGAGGGGGGGGGGTTCCAAAGAGGATGGATCTAAGCTGTTCTCAGTGGTGGCAGATGACAGAACAAGGAGCAATGGTCTCAAGTTGCAGCGGGGGAGGTCTAGGTTGGATATTAGGAAAACCTATTTCAGTGGTAACCCATTCCAGTGGGTTGGAAAGTTCATTGAGGATGCATCTAGTGGTGATCTCAGCCTTTCAACCACCCATTCATGGAAGATCAATGTTTTCCAGTGGTATGGTGGTGAGATTCTTGAAAGGAATCCTTCGTCTTATTTTCTTATGTCTCCATCTGCCAGTGTGGGAACCAGTTCCCTTGTGGGACCTTAGCACAGTCTTAGCAGCTCTCATGGGATCTCCATTCAAGTCTCTGACATCCTGGCCCTTTCTTCTCCTATGTCAAAAAACTGCATTTCACATGGTGATAACAGCTGCAAGGAGAGAGAGAGAGTTGCAAGCTTTGATTGCAAGTGCTGCCCCTCTACGGGTACTGCTAGGCAAAATTTTCCGGCTCCAGTGCCCTGGGTGCACACACACCTAAATGGAATACACCTCTGCATCACATCTCAAAGACCCACAGTTATAGTAACTGGCTGTTTCTTTTCCATCAGCCAGACAGAATTGGCTAAGTTCTCAGGCTGGTGTTTGAACGCCCACTCCCTACCCCCAGCTGGGACTATATGGGCAAAATGCTCCACCACAATGAGCTCAGCCACCTCGACAAGTGTCCAACTTTAACCACCGCTAGCATAGGTCTCTTAAATTTCTTGGCCACCATGTGGGGCCTGGCCCCATTAGATAAGGAGACAACAAGGAGGCCCACTGGTAAGGTGGCCACTGGATTGCCATAGTCACTTACTCAAACATTATCAGGAAAGCCTCTGGGTCGCCTTCAGGGCCCATCTTTGTGAATTTCACTGGCATGGCACCAGGCCCAGGCCTACAGCTCCTGGAGGGGAAGGCCCAGGGAGTCCCTGAAGCTGCACTGGGGCCATTACCAGTTGGACCAGCCTTTGTTGCTGTTTCTGCTGTCGTGCCCTGAAATCCGAGACCATGTGTTGATGCTGGGCAGCCACTTGCTGCAGGAGTTGCTGCTGCTGGGTTTTGGTCATCCATTTCAGAAGACCCTCCAGGTCCATATTGCCACCATCCTATCAACCCACATCCCTAGGTCTAGGGTGTTTGACCATCTAGGTCAGTCAGTCCTCCCCCCTCCTCTTCAGACATTGGCAGAGACTATGGGCATCCTTCCTGTTATAAAGCGGTTCTCTCACCACTAGCTCATCTTGTGGCCATCTGTGGAATAGCAGTTCACTCTCCTGCTGAAAATCGCTCCAGGCTTACAGAGGTCTGCCTCTTCCTGTGACTTGGCCGCCGGCCAGGTGATTTTAAAGTCTCTCCCTTTCTGGGGTAGTCAACAAACAAAAAACAAGGAGAATTAATAGAAATAAATTGAGTTTACAGGTGATAGAGGGGAATGGTTCCCTCAAGGTGCGTCAGCATTTAGCCCTCCCTGTCCTCAGACAGGGGCCATAGGCCAGAGGTCAGCTTCAGTCAGGCCTCTCCAGGAGCAAAGGGCTACTCTCCCTTCTGGTCACCCATCAACTGAGCCGGGGCTCTCTCTCCAATCCTGACATTTCTCCAAGGTGTGACAGGGCAGAGCCACCTGAGCCCACATTAGCTCATTAACGCCAAGGTCTAGTGTGGTGTTTGTATACCCCATCACAAGGGACATTGTTAGCAGGGGGAGAAGAGAAATATTTGGAGGGAGAAAGAACAAAGGGAGAGGAATAAAGGAGATTTGGGGAGAGAAAGAAAAAATTGAGGGATGTGGGGAAGGGAGAAGGGTGATTTGAGGAGATAAAAATATGGAGGAGGGAGGAGAATCTGGGATATGGAAGGGTAGGTAAAAGACTGGGGAAATGAGGGAGAGGAGAAGCATTTGAGGAGGAGGAGGAGGTGGTAAGATACCAGAGGGATGGGTGCCTGTATATAAACATACATAGATTGGAAAGACTGTAGGATTGGAAGGGAAAAGAGACTTAGGACCTGGGAAAGAAAGAAAGAGTTTAGGAGTATTTGAGGGCAAGGCAGAAGCGGGAGGAGAAAAAGTTTGCTTGACAGAGGAATGAGACTGGGGGAACTAGGGGGGAAGGAAAGAGGGGGTGTGTTGAGGGAGAAGATGAAACACAACTGTATGAGATTAAGGGGATTTCGGTGAAAAGGAGTATGACAACTGAAGAGGGAGTAAAATGTAGAGAACGGAATGATGAGAAGTGGGTCTTGAAGACACTGCTTCAAGGAGCCCTGCAGGAACACAGCCAGGGAGCTCAAAGATGGCCAAGAAAACAGGAGGAGACCAAATCAAGATGAGCAGCACCAAAGTAAGTGCTGGGGCCTCCCAGGGAAGGCGGGAGATAGAATGACCTTGTGTCTGTCTCCTCTAATTTGGGGGCCAAGAGCTATGTAAATGAGATCAATAGGATTTTAAATTGTGCTAAATGACAGAAAAGCTTAATACAAGTGTTTCATTTTTAAATTTACATGAAAACATTGTGCTAGCTCTGCAGCTTGACAGAGGATGAACACATACTGAACAGGGAGTGTCTTTAGAGCCAGCTCATTGTTCTGCAAGTTTGTCTTAAACCTACCAAACTCCCAGGGCAAAATGTAATAGAACTGGGACTATTTGGGGATTATTAACTAGCCTACACACACTGTGTAATCGCACTCAAATGTTTGAATTCGTGACTTGCACACATAGATACTGATCTATGATCTCCTGTCCTAGGGTGAATTCCAACCCCTTTGAAGTCAATGGGAAATATTCCATTAGCTCCTGTATGGTCTGGGGTCACTCCTAATTATTCAAAAACAAAAAAATCCACTTTGCTGTACTTGGAGCTGAAATCTTAATAACCAGCCATTGCTACAACAGGCCATTGTTCTGCTAACCAGAGTGACACACCCCAGGGTGCACATAAGCTGTCTTTTTGTCCTGTGTTTGTACAGTGCCTAGCACAATGGGATCCTGGCCCACAGCTGCGGCTCCTACATGCTACGGTAAAACACATAAGATTTCTGAGCACATGCTGAATCTGCTATTTGAAACTAGAATATTTCTAAGCATAATTCCACCTGGAAGGGATGGCCGTGTATTAGAACTTTATAGTGTTCCGCTAAAAACAAAACCTCTTAATGATTGCTAGATAAAGGAGAAAGAATATCTAGGGCTGTAACTCCAGCTAGAAGAACAGAGGTTGTTAGTACAGCAAAGTGGAGTCTGGCTTAACTAAAAACATTTGCGCCCTTCCAAAACTACATGTACTTTACAGCTGTTGATTAACAGTGTGTTTATGGTGAAAATATTAGAGCCCATGGGCCAACTCCTGGTAGTTTTGTATTTGTCCATGTTGTTTCCCCCTTATTTGGAGTGAATGAGAGCAGACAAGTGTAATTCACATGTCAGGCTGCAGGGTCAGTGGTAAAGAGGGGAAATACAGCATCCCAGATCACCATGGTGCTACTGCCAACCCTCCTGCCCATACACATATGCCTATATAATAGTGGGGGAGGAGTCAGGGAACTGCTTTTCATACAGGACAGTCCCCTTATAAAACTGTAAGAGATGCTGGAAATTGCTGTGGAAATTAATGCTGAGGCATTTTTTCTAAGGAACCTGTACGGGGCCAAAAGAGACGGGGAGAAGAAATGAAGTGTATCCTTCACAGTCTTGCCGCTGACTGGCATTCATCTTCCAGCCCACCTCCACAAAGTTCTCTCTCAGATCCATAATGGCGTGGAGGTGATGCCATGGAGGTAACTAAGTTCCTTTGTGGTGTGAGGTCTGTGTCCATGGACAGAACTGGGGAGAGCCACTATGGGCCCATTTTATTACTGAATTCTTTATCGTTAGTAAGCGAGGCGTTGCTGCTTTTCTGTGTTCGGTCAGCGTGTTGTTAAAAGCTACCCCGTGAACTGAGCGCCACTGAAAACAGTCAATAATGCAAACACAGCGGTAATAGCTTATATTGATTGATTGCATAAAACAGCTCTGAGGAAAAGATTTTAACCAACAGGGTTTTCCCTGCTATTAATAAGTTGTGATAAAACACATGAGAAGAAAATAAAAACCAACCAGATGAGCATGCAGCTCCCTAAATTTAAGAACTTAAAACACAAAACTATAGATTTCCTCCTATGTGAACAACACCTGAGATTGCAAAAATTTTCTTAGTATTTATGGCTATTCCCCTTTGTACCAAATGTTACATACACATCGTTGTGAGTCACGCAGAGTAACATGTGAAAAAGCATTCTAGCATCTGCTTGCTACAAAAGTATTGCTAACAGATTCTCTTTTTATCTATTTCTCCTTTTCTAATACCCTAGTTATTTCCACGATTTACTCAGGGTGAAGATGACTCATAGCTGGAATAGCAGACTATAATGTTTGAAAGGAATCTAATGGCCAGATCTGTTGGAGATCAGACATTGTCATATTCCAGCTATGACAAAAGAGAATTTATAAACCATCTTTTCCAGATCATATTTTAAAAATATGAAGTGTCATATTGCTGAAAGTTCTATTTCATTTTTTAGATCTATTTCAGGAGCACCAGTCCAGGCTCTACATAGTTGCACAAATATTAAAATATACAAGAGTAAATATCCAAGTGTGCGCGTGCCTATGTGTGTATTTTTTATAAATAAAACAAAACACAACCTTGACCATAAGCAGCACTCTTTCTCAGCATGTCACCCCATCAGATAATAACTTCCCACATTCGACCATTCATCTCTCAACTCATCTCCTCCTGAAAGGCTGAGAGAAGAGATGAGCCTTGCAATAGGCGCAAAGGATGAGCAACCCTAGAACCAAGGGGGGGGGGGGATGAGTTGCAGAGTCAAGAAATGCTTCCAGCAAACAGTCTTCGAACAGCCCCCTCAGATTTATCTGAATCAATTAGTCCTCAACCAAGGCCCAGTCTCAGACTCAGGGTAAGTCACTCATCTGCACTAACTGGGTTAAGTGATTAGAGACAGAGCTAGGTGTCACAGCGTACTTAATAGGTATACATAATTCTGCCTCGCACAGGGGGATGGACTAGATGACCTCTTGAGGTGCGTTCCAGTCCTACATTACTGGGATTCTATACTACAGGCATCATGATCCATATAGGCAAGGTGATCAGATAAAACCATGTGGTACTTTGCGGCAGACAAATAATTGCCCAGTACTACCTTTTTGGGCCTCTCAAGCAGAAAGAACACTTAAAAGCAATTCTACTTACCCCTGCTAGGGACAACAGGTGGATCTCACAAACCAACAGTATTGAAGGCAACTAAGGGATCTCAGATGATCAGCCTGTGCACTTCTTCATCCGTTAGCAGGAGATCAGGCACTCACATCCTACAGTGATGATAGATGGGTAGGAAGGTAGATTAATAAGATAGATACATAAGGATAATATACAGACAACAACCATTGGTTATGTATCAGTCATGTTTGCCTTACAGCTATTTGCTTCTCATTGGTCTTGGAGCGGCTTTAATAATTATGCAAACTGAAAATCTGGAGTGACCCATATAAATGAAAATGGACTGGCTGTGGTTTCCATATTATGGATTGTAATTGCATGTACAAATATGTGAACAAAAACACTTTGTAATCATTAGGGAAAATAGCCTTCAGTGCCCCTCATAAGCAGTACCTGGTTGATTGACTCTCAGTTATAAAAGGAAGTTCAGCACAATCTCTTCATCCCAAATGACAGCCACAGTTATTGAAAGAAAAGCAAAAGTAGAATAAATGTATTTTAAGCTATAAAAAGTAGCATTGTTTGAATTTATTTTTAATAGCAAGCAATCAAAGATTTTAGGTTTCATTTATGGAACCAAAGAAATTCAAACACTGTTTGTACATAAAGTAATATTCTAAACATTGAAGATCTACTTTCAACTCAAAAATTGGCTAGAGAAGTTATATATGGGTAACCTACTGAAAAACATTATAGCTTCTATATCATATATACAGCTATCTTCTCTATAGGACATGACAGAGAACAGTCAATTGAGATACTGAACCGATGGACCATATCTGAAATAAAGCAACAGACAATGCACCTGTTTATTTCTCTGCATCCTGCTAACTTAAAGCATAAGAAGCTAGGTGTTTGGAGTCAGAGCATCCACCAGTTATGCAATGGCTTCCAAGTTACAACTAATTCCAAAATTTACTGGCAGTCAAAGCAAAAATTATACAACTGGGGTGATTAGCCACTGAAACTTGGCCTCAGTAAGAATCCTTGCTGCTACACTTTTCGTGTGTTGCAGAACTTAGGCTGTCTTTTTCTGGAATACTGCTTCAAAATCTTCAGTTTATGTAGCCACAGCCTCCTACTATACACAGAAAGAAACCACAGCATGTATGTGATGTCCGGAATAGATTTCATGACCTTTACCTCAAAAGCACAAGTCTCTAACCCTCCGCCTAGTGAGCTAGAAGAGCAACTCCCGTTAGGTCAGACAGTAACAAACATGGAGGTCTGCTGCATTCTAAAGTCACTCCAGACAGCAGGTTTGAAACATTAACATGTGTTTCCATTACTGCCCTCTGCACTGGTGTACACTACACATGCCACGTTCCCAATCCATCACAGCTGTGTGTGCTTTCACTCTCCTTAAACGCTAGGTGACTACAGCATACCACTAATATTTTGCATACTATACCAGGAGCCAGTTGTTGTGTCTAGGCACCTAAAAGATATTTTCAATATTCCAAATATGCTTCTATCAAAGCTCTGTTGACACATTGTGTTACATTAATGGGAAAATAAAAAACACATCAAGGATATCATCAAAGAGTTACCACCTGCAAGACAAAAACAGAATCAAGCTGTAGTTCTGTCCTTAGTTTGTACACATGGCAGCAGAACAAGGCTGGAGGCCAAATTCTGACATTGTACCTATCAAGTATCCCTGTGTTAGGAGGGAATGTCCTGAGGAACTGACTAGCCAGTGACATTTGGAAAATGAATGAATTGTGCTTGCCAGGTGCTTGGGAAGAGTATTTGTCATGAAGTACTTGGCATGGAATATGCTTTCATGCTGTGTTATTATTTCCTATTCTTCTAGTCCTCCTTCTTGTGCAAAGGGACAAACTAAAGTCTGACACCAAGTACATTAAGTAGTCAGTCCAGGTTGTATATGCATGTACACGTACATGTTCTTTCCTGTGCCATTTTGGATTGAACAAATTCTTTACTACGGTAGGATCCCATATAGTATACGATCCATAATTTCATAACAGTCATGGAGACATGAAGTTTGTTCAGATAACCAGGAGCTCATATAAGTGGGAGTCAATGCTAGGGGAGCCAAGAAACAGGAAATCACTTGCTGTTTTAAGGTAAAGGGGTTTAGATAAATTTGCATTCTACTGTCTATATCCCCATGTGAAGCATCTTGATATGATGACTGTGACCAATGTTTGTAATATCCCACCCCATTCCACCACCACTCTATGAACTAACTAGTTCCTAAGAAGCATAACAAATACCTGCTTATTACATAATATATTGATCATTTTCGAGAAATGGAATAGCTTGGACTTAGTCAATGCAGTGATTTTTTTATTGTATAAATGATTTCTGTGATACTAACTAAGCAGCTTCTGGTCTCCAAATGGGGATTTACATCAACTAGAGATGGTTCTGAACTCCCCTCCCCTTTTGCATCCCTGGGGACTGAGATTATTCAAAATCATCCCAGATCTATATTTCATGGCTCACCAATCATAATAATAGGTCAATCAAAAATCTCTGATCTTAACATCCCAAACTTTGGAGATACTTGAAATCCATGATCAGTTTTAGGCACATGTTACTCTAGTCCGTGTACTTTAAAAACTCAGTGTTTACTGAAAAGGGGGTTTCCTTATGGAGTAACCATCTACAGTGCATCATCTTTGTGATGTATACATAGCATAGAACCCATTTTTATATTCTTTTCTTGTATTAGTCAAATCACCGTTTTATTGATCAGAATAATTACTCTTATTCAATAGCATGTATAAATCATAGAAAATACAGTTAGTCAGTTATTGTCAAAGTACATCATTTATATTGTCAGACAGTATGTTACTAGTGAATACATGACAAGGAAAAAGGTCTAACTCTGGCAAAATTTTGTAGGGTGAGTTTGGACAAGCAACAAATATGAGCTCAATCACCAATTGTCTGTTTCCCTATAAAATGGATATAATACTTACTTGCCTCATGGGGGGTCTTATGAAATTTAATAGAAAATAAGTGAATTAGTTCACTTAATTCAGTCACATTTGGATTTTAGGTCCTCAGAACAGAGAAATTCAAAATATAATATTATTACTGTACATTTTCAAGCAATTCTACAACTATTCTTCCTTTTTGCAGCTGAAGGATAAAGTTTATTTAGTACTTCAGATGTACCGGCACTGCTCAAAAGAAAAGCAGCAGAATGAATAGATAGGAAATATTCACACCACTCAGTCTGAGAGACTTCAAAGGACTTCATTTCCATCCTGCTCATTAGTGATTTGAAAGATACAAATGATATCCTCAGCCTTTCCTTCATCTCTCTCTCTCTCCAATAAATCTCTGTGATATTTTCTGAAACATACAGGTTGTTTAAGGACACTGAAATGCTAGGCATTATTTCTCCTTGACTTCACAGGCACTATTCTTGTCAGTATCATATGACTCCAAATTGAATACCCATCCATTTGAAAAAGTTCACATAGACCAAACTTTTAAACCCATTGATAAACTTACAGGCTTCAGTAGAAAGAGCAGGAAAGTTCCATTTCTAATAAAAAAAATCTCAGAATGGTTGGAGCATAAACAAACACTTGCAAATTGATAAAGACAATTATTTATTACATTAATTCAATCACAGTATTAAGGATATAGTTAATGCCCCATCAACAGTGTCACAATGATGAATGAATAAATAAGCAATATTCATCTGGACTGTCACAGGGTGATTGGCCCCTTAAGGAGAGATGGCCCCGAAGCCACCTGTGACAAGTTTAACTCACCTACCCAGGTGACGAGGATGAAGGTTGTGTGACTGGTTGGTTAAGTGCAGGGTGGATAACAGATTTTTAAAAATATTAAAAATTGGATTTATTTAAATTAAATACAGATTTTCTTTTTAAAAATAAACCTAATTCAATTTGAAATCGACAACCTACATTAAGCCCTAAACTTTCCACAATTTATTAAAATCATTTTAATTAAGCACAAAAATATTAAGCAGTACATGTTTGCTGCTCAGTATTAAAGAAAGTCAAACCATTGAACTGGTGGAAGTCACTGATTAAGCACCTGGAACTAGAGTTTGTTGAAAGTGCTAAACCAGCTCTTGACAGAAGTAGAGAGAATATTTTCTTCATTTCAGTTTATTCAACTAGTTCAGTTAAATGATTATTTCATTTGAAGTTAAGAAACCTATTGGAAGCTGGAAAAGTAGGAAAGCTTGTTTCTTCTTCCAATCTATGAACAAAAACTAGGTTTGAAATGTGGCCTCCACACTGGCTTATGCAAGGCTGGTGCTGAAACCTTTTCCTTCAATGAGTAGGAGGTACACAAACACCCATGTGTGGCCACTGACACAGCAGCCCTCCTTCCACCATCATGAAGCCTCTATGCTTCACAAAGGACTCTATTGCCACACCTAAACACTCAGCACCTGGAAAAGTCACTGGGATCCACAAAACCTGAGTTAGGCACCTAGGCTCCCTATATACAATAAATGTGGAGAGATAGGTGCCTCAGAATGGGATTCACAAAAATCAGCACACGAGGTGGCTCCTATAGTAAGTTAGACAATGGGAAATGCCAAGCCCCTCTCTTGGGGATCGGCACTGGCAACACAAGGGAAGCCCCTCCCTCTGCTTGGGATTCCCAGCTGCAAAGGATCTCTTGGGGTTCGGCCCAGTCCAGTAGATGAGATCTGAACATGCTTACTGGCTAAGGTCCCACAGATGAGGTGGGCAGAGGAATGCCCAATTTTCCCAGGTCATGAATTGCTCTGGGGGTTAGGCATACAGACCCCTAGCATGGGGCTGCAGTGTGCATGCTCAGAGGTAGAAACATAGGCGCTTAAGGAACTTTCACTGCAAAAACACAGGCATGAAGCAAATTTAGGTGCCTACAGAGTTTGGCAGGAAGGGGGGGGGGCAGCAGGAGAGGGTTGTGAATCCCAATGTGGCCCAATTCTGGGATTTAGGTGCCTAAAGTGGATATTCAGCACCTAAGTTCTTTTGTGGAAATAGCCCTTTGTGCCTAGGTGATTTTCACCCATTGTGAGTAAATCAAAGGATGAATTTGCATCACCCATACGGATAGCTGTACATACAATCAGTGTAATCACTGTAATTTCAAATGAATCAATGAAACAAAGAAGGAGTTGCTATGTGCAATTTGTATATGTGAGCATTAGAAATGAAAATATACCATCACAGGAAGAGTAAAATAGACTAACAAAGAGGCATGATAACGCAGAATATACAAGACCAATTGCGAGAGAACACATAAAGCTTCTTAGCTTTGTTGTTAGAATTATGTCACCTACTTGGCCAACATAAAACTGACAAACAAAAGCAACAATTATATAGCATCAAAACATTGGCTTATAATTGTAGTAATCACTGCACCTGCACAACCACCAAGATTAGAAAAAATGCTCCCCCCAAAAGGCAGCTTGTTGCAAGGTTCTACTCCTTGCTGGGGGGGCCCTCTCATGGCTGTGTCTGGCCAGGCCTGGATTTAGGTTTTTGTTGTTAGCGACAAAAGGGAAAATAGAATACTTGAAGTAACATGTTTCAGGTATTCTAGATGTGGATTTATTTTTCACTAACCTCCTAGAATGTTCTGGACCTTTGTAGAATCTTGGGGAACCTTCCAGTCTTTCTGAGAACTACATTTTCCTCGAACCTCCTAGAATGCTGTCAGCCATGCCCTCGCGGGTATATAAGGGACAGTCAGTGAGATACAAGAACAAACTGAAGTGAAGTGAGATCCCAGCTATGATATTGTGAACCTTGCTTTATTGTGTAACTGTGAAAGTTTACTTGTGTTTTAAGACTTGAAGAGTGTAAGTAGCGACTAACAAACAACATATTTAATGTCACTGAACATAACAAAAATGTCCTCGGTTTGGTAGAGCTCATTGGGCAATACAACGATGACATGCATGAGCACCTGCGTCAAGTAGTTTGTAAAGAAGCTATGGACCATTACTGCAGCAAAACAATTCAAAACGAATTGATTGACCTTATGGCAAGGAAGGTGCTTCATAACATATTGAGGCGGCTTGGCAAAGCAAAGTACTATGCCGTAATAATAGACTGCACTCCCGTCAGTCATAGTGAAATTATGTCATTTACAGTAAGATTTGTTGACGACGAGAATGGCAGTATCCATGTAAAGGAACACTTTATCAGTTTCCAATCTGTGAAGGACTCTACTGGAAAAGGCCTAATAGAACTATTTATGAACGTTTTGAATGAGAACAAAATAAAGCTTCAGGACTGCCGCAGCCAAGGCTACAACAATGGCGTGAACATGAAAGGAAGAAATAGTGGCATCCAAGCAAAGATCCTTGTGCTGAATCCAAGAGGTTTCTTCATGCCTTGTGGCTGCTATTCCCTCAAGCTGGTTGTGTCAGACACAGCGTCATCTTCTTTAGATTCAGTATCTCTCTTCGGAGTACTGCAAAGGATATACGTCCTGTTTTCAGCATCAACTATCAGGTGGAAGATCCTCACAGACAATGTTACAAATCTGACCATAAAGCCGCTAAGTGACACTCGCTGGGAGAGTCACATTGACAGACCAGTGAGGTACCAAGTGACTGAGGTTTATGATGCCCTGATGGAACTGGCGCAGTTGAGTAAAGTCGAGGCTGGAATCCAACACAAGGCTCAAAGCCTGGCAAACCAGATCACTGACTTCAAATTTCTGGTTTCAATTGTGGTTTGGCACTATACGCTGTTCCAAGTAAATGTTGTAAGCAAGGCATTACAAACTCAGTCAATGGACATCGCGACCGCTACTACTTGATTTCACTGTGGCCTATAGAGACAACAGATTTGAAGATGCCATCACTGCTGCCAAAGAAATGGCAGAAAACTTAGGAGTTGAGCCTGTCTTCAAGGAAACTTGTATTCATCAGAAGAAACAGTTTGGTTCTGAGGGCAGAGATGAGGTGATGGGAATCTCGGGGAAAAAATTCAAGGAAGAGTGTTTTTGCTCGCTCGTTGACACTGCTTGAACATCCATTGAAGAAGAGTTTGGACAAATGAAGCACCATGAAAAGATCTGAGGTTTTTTGTATGACCTTAATAAGCTGCCAGCAGACAGGAAAAACACTCTTGAACAATTGTACAGACCTTCACTGGATGCTGACACATGGAGAATGGTTTGGACATCAACGATAAAGACCTCTATGTCAAATTGGACAACATCCATCACATTTTGCCACACAGGAAGCACTCTCCACTCCAAGTTCGCCAATTCATTCAAGATGCAGAGCTGAAGGACACTTTTCCTAATGTGTGGATAGCTTGGAGGATTCTGATCAAGCTGCCAGCCATAGTCGTGAGCAGTGAGCACAGCTTTTCAAAGTTCAGGCTCATTAAAAACATATCTTTGATCAACAATAGCCAATGAGAGACTGACATCACTTGCTATTTTATCGTTTGAAAATGCCATTGGCCAGTCTTCGGATCTCTCTGATACTGTGCTGTTCATGAGGGCAAAGGCAAGAAAAGTGACCTTTTGAATTAAAGGATTAGGGTTAACATTCTAAGGTTGTCACCTGCTGTAACACTATTTAATACCGGTCCACCCAATGTTGGTGCACAGTTCAATTTCTTGGTTATTCTTAAAAATTAAAAAGTTTCTATAAGCTTAGAGGAAATTAATTTTTTATTTGCTTACATATGATATGGCATGAATAAATACAGATTTACAGATCTTAGCGTGCAAGTTTTTCATCCTATATGACAGAGATAAATCATGCATGCAAATCATGCATCAAAGTCGTGAAACAAATGCAATAAAAAATAAGTTATTCAAAAGTTTAATAAAGGCGGGGGCAAAGACGCTCCTTACCTGCGGTGCCATTTGGTCTGTGCCCAGCCCTGTGTCTGGGAGTTAGTTCTACCCCCTCTGATGCAACCTTCCTTCACTCACTTGTGCTGCAGCCCCTCTTAAGCTCTAAAAGTCACAGTGCTTCCTCTTTGTGGCCTGGCCCTTCAGCTAGGTCTCTATACAATTTTCTCCTTCTGGGGTAACAAAGTCTCACTGGAGCAGCTGTCTGAGTGCCATTCTAGGCAGTCTTCTCATTCCAGACTGTACCACTTTCTCAGTGGCTGGTAGGGGAACCCAGGCCTGCCTGCTGCTCCAGGTTCCAGTCCAGGGACCCCACTATCAGCAGCCAAGATCTGCACTGTCCCAACCCTCACTGCCATTTCCCTGGGCTTCCTCCTCTGCAGACTTTCTTCTCCATCACCTCTCTGGATAAACTCTTCCCTCAGGGTCAAGGATCCCAGGACTTTTGCTTTCCCTGCAGTTTTCCTCCTTCTCTCCTGACTGTGCCCAGACAGTGACTACAGACTTCCACACTACAGTCCCCTTCTGCTCTCACTTCCTGCTTTACACAACCCTCTACTTATTCCTGCACAGATGGGCTCCATTTTCAATTAGTGCTTGTCACTCAGGACTAAATCTCCTCCCCGGTGCAGCCTACGAGGTTAGTTAGCCCCTTTCTGAGCCACCTTAACCCCTTCATGGGTGGTGTGGGGAGAACATCCTATCACATAGCTCAACAAGAGAATGAACAAACCAACCAAGGTTTTCGTCATAGAAAATAGCTTCACACCCCAACTGATTACAAGCATTATGCATAATTAATACAGCAGTCGAGAGACATTCTCATCAAGTGAATCGCCTAAGCAGTCAACTGACATACACACTGCAAGAAATGGTCAAACTAGGAATGGTCCTAGGAAAAGGAGCTGGAATAGAAAGTGGAGGAATTAAATACTAGTGTTCTCATGTTATCTGGAGCACCATTTTCCTCCAACTTTGAGTGTCCTTGCATTTTTTTTTAATGTCACCCTAGGCCCCTGTTCAGACAGGTACTTAAGTCTGACTTCAAGAGATCTACTCACATGCTTAAAGTTATACACATACTTAAGTAGGTTGCTGAATCTCAGCCTTATTAATTATCCATTGTATATTTTCAGATATTGTGCAACAACTTGTTTCATTTTGTTTAGAGCTGCCTGCCAGCAGCTTAGACAGCTGGAGCATTCCCTTGCTCTTTGTCCCCTTGCTCTTGTATTACGTCAGAGGGTAAACTGGAGTGCCCCATTTACCTTCCCCTCCATTCATTATTTTGGATATCTCTGACACATTCCCCTCTTACTCCTCTGCTCTCTATGCAAAACCGTCTTAGTCCTTTCGATCTCTTCATGTGATTTTCCATGCCTCTAATCATTTCCATTCTCTAACTCCCTCTACTTCTCCAATAGCCTTTTTTGAGATGGGAGCTCCACTTCTGAACTCCATTTCTTTGTATAATACCTTTGTAATATTTTCACTATTATTCTTCATCACATTCCTTATGCATTCTATCGTTTTCTTTACTTTTTTGACCACTGCTGAACATTGCATAGGAGTACTTCTATTTTTTTGTCCCATTGTGCATTACCTCACATTTTCAATATTGAAGTTCACCTCACATTGGGCTACCAATTTACTTAGCTTTGTTAGTGTCCTCTGTGAGTTCCCCAGACTTTAGTCTTGAGTAACCATATAATTGTACTATCTGCAAGTTTTGTCACCTTGCTGGTTCAACCCTTCATCATAGCACTAGTAAATCTATTAATCAACACTGGTCCAAGCATAAAACATTGGGGCACCCAATTCTTAACCTTTTGTCATGATGAAAATTGATAATTTATTCCTAATCTTTGTTTGGCTCTTAGCCAGTTTCTGATGTGAAGACTGTGAAAACTTTGTCAAAGGCTTTTTGAAAGTGAAAATAAATTATCCTTTCTGATTCTTACTCATCTGTTTATAAACATCCCCAATATAGAGGCATGATTTGCAGAACCTAAGTAAAGTAAAATGCATAGGGACCTAAATGGAGACTTTCCCCAAAAGCATATACTTTTAGATGAAGTTCCAGTTAAAAATGTGCAGCTGGTTACATTTGATAATAAGGTTCTGGAATGTAGAAGTAGAGCCACTGGTCTACTTGTTTCTGTTCCTCCAACAGAAACCAACAAAGTATTCTATGGAGTTTCTGCTTCTGGGGGGAAATTGCAGCAATTGGTATTATTATGTATGGGGGACATCAAGTGGGCTTGTTCTGAGAGGGGGGGAAACGATGCTCATTACTGGGGATCCAGAAAGATTTGGTTCACCTAACTGAGCTCACAAAAGTCAGTTGGAATTAGGAGTCGCAGCAAAGTCAAGGAGGGTTGTAGGTGTGTGCCGGAAAAAAGTTATTGACTGAGCGGGGCCCTCACTAATGCATAGTCCTCTATAGCTGCATGCCTAGAGCTCTATATTTTTCACTGTCCATGCATGATCAGTATTGCTCTCAGCCTGCAGCGTTAGCCATCATAAAATAATGTTTGGCACTTCTCTGGCACCAATCCCCTCAAATTGCTTTACAACTTGTAATTCATTAAGCTTCACATCACTCTTGCAAAGTACACTGTTATCTCACTTTCTAAACTGTATCTCAGTTTCACCAAAGTGGTCATATGACTTTCATAAAGTTCATCGGCAAAGCTGGGAACAGAACTGAGAACCATTAATCATTGGCTCCTGGCCCAGTGCTTTAACCACTATACTCCCTCCCAATTGGGAATAGCTAAAAGTCAACCTTGTGGTTTTTAAGATAGTCTGAGCAGAAGTGAAGTGTGTCTCATAACCTCACTGTCTAATCATGCTGGGGAAAAGATAGGAAGCAATAGATGTGGTTTAATTAGGCTGCAACTTTATTCACTTAAAATATCTGGGTGTGCTCAGCAGGTCATCATCCTTTCTTTAATTATTTTCACATAATCCCCAAACTGGTCTCAGCCATCCTCTCTCTGGGACTTCACAACTTTCCCCTCGTGGGAGAGTGCAGGGTGCCATAAAAGGAGGGCTATTGGCTCCCTGCTGTACTAGACTGAGGCTCTCCAAGTCCCCCCACCTCAGCTCCTTTAAGGGATGCTTTCCTCTAAATCCTTTTCCAATCCATTTTATCCAAATAACAAGTACCTGCACTGGACATCTGCCACAGGTTTTATGTAATCGGTTTTGACATTATAACCTTACCACTCTATCTCCCTCACTGGGTCACAAACCTGCTGTGGGAAAGGGGAAAAAACCCACCCCCGCCAACAGTGAGGGAAAAATTATTTTCCAGTCCCAACGATAAAGGGGTCACTAGCACGATGCCCAGCACGGATCCTGAAGGAACTTTTTCAGATTTCATGGGTGTGAAGGTGAGAGGGCTGCTTGGGGACTCCACAGGGTATAAATACCACTCCAACCCAACCTGATCCATCCACTTGCAGCAACTACCCACTCCCTCGGAGTAAACTTCCTTTTCCTCTACCACCAGTGCACAGGAAACCCTTAAAGGGCAAAAGCCCCTTTTCTTCTGGCCAGCTGGACACTGTTGTGTTGAACATCTTTGAGTTAACAAAAACACACCACTGCCTTTTGATCCCTGTCTCTTTAGTATATGGGAACCATGAGCTTTTGAACTGTGTGCCATGGACATGCAGACTCATTTCAGCACAGCCAGTGCTCTCCTATTTTCCATAGTATTTTAAAACTGTGCCTGGCATCAAAATTCTTACTATTTATAGTTTTGCATGCAACATAATATTTACTTCAACCTCCAATATGGATAAATGTCAGGGGATTATTTACTATGGTAAACTAATTAGTTATGTAAATGCTTCTCTTTTCAGGACAGGGGGACTGTTAATGCTTGTTGGATTACTTGAGCATTACAATCCTTTGAAGTTCTTTAACATTTTTGAGTATTTACTTTGGGACTGTACAACTTTGAGGCAAATGATACAGCTAATATCCCACAGCAGAGACATACAGAGAGTCACTTTGTTTAACCCAGGTATTAACAGTACTTTGTCTCAAATGAATGCATCAATTTTGCTGAATTACAATAAAATTCCAGTTAAAGAATGTAAGATGGGAGCACTTGATGAATTTATTTTGATCAGGGTTATTATAGTAACTAATATATTAATAATGATGGGACACCTAAAATAAAGTTTGACCAGCTGTTACCAACCACCATTAAAACCAGTGTCAATTTTTATCCTTGGAGTTGCCATAAAGGGAATTTTTAAAAAGTGGGAGGGTGAACACTGAGGAGTATAAATTTCCCCTCATTTTGTGTTTAACTCCCATTGATAATAAGAACTAGGTTTTGAAATATAGTTACCTAAATTTCACTTGCAAAAATATGCATTTATGTGCAGGCAGGTAACTGTGTGGGAAATGGATAACTACCAGCATGAAAGGGTCCTTTTTCTTGTGTAATGAGTCAGTGGCCACACACACACACACACCCTATTGAGCAAGAAGAAGAAAAAAAGAGCACAGGAGCTTCTGCTTCCAAAACACAGAATCTATTTTAGGTGCAGTGAAATCTGGCTCTCTCTCATCTTCAGGTCACCAGCAAATAGGTAATATATTGCTCACACAGGCTTGAGCAGATCTAACATTTCACGTACTAGAGGACCGTGGTGCGCGCACAGTTAGCCAGCAGCTGGCACATGCAACAGGTGCAAATTGATTTTTTATACATGGTAATAAGGGGCTAGATTCTGCCACTCTTACTCCCATGGAGACCCATTCTTAGCAGTCATATAAGCTAAGCAGTAACAGAGTCTTAGTTCTCTGGTATGGAACAGTCTTGATACTCTTATTTGGTACTGTACAAATCACTCTGTTGGCGCTTAGCAAGCAAATAATATTTTAGTTACTTGTGGACAAAGGTTAGGGCTTCTCTGCTCCTTTTTCCTTTCAGATTTAATATTTATTTTCCCCATTATCACACAGCACATTGCACTGATCTGTCAGTTCTCTCCCTCCTGCTTTCAAAATTAAAAAGCTATCCTGGGCCAAACCTTGAAATACAAATTCTCAAGACCAGAAACAACGTTTTTTATCAAATTGTAAAAAGAAGACAAAAGGCAAATTATAGAAAGGCAACAAGGCAAACACAACCAAGCAAAGGTGGGCCAAAATCTGCTCTTGGTTACACAGGTGAAAATCCAGAGTAACTCAATTGACTTAAATGGTCTTACTCACAATTTACACTAGCGTAACTGAGAAGAAAATCTGGTCCTGTAAGCAGGTCTTTGAGCTAGGATACCCTCCTATTCTCCCGGATATGTTTTCAAAGGTATTGAGAGTCAGCATGGTCAAAGGGCCCCAGACTGGGACTGAACAGACTTGGGTTCTATACCCACTTCTACCCCTGGCCTGCTGTGTGAACTTGGTCACCCCAACTCTCTGTTCTTCTCCCACCCTTTGCCCGCCTCATCTATTTAGACTATAATCTCTTGGGGGTAGGTATAATGTTTTGGGCTTCATCCAGGTCAGTAGGGGGTTCAGTCAATGGTTGCCTTGTAACCCTGGATGTCTTCTGGCTATACTGCTTTGGTTCAGAGCTCTGACTCCAACAGCCAGCCAGCAGCCCACAAGCCTCACCCTGGCTTTGCCCAACTTGGTTACTCCTTGAAGGCTGACCTTAGTACCCTGCCAGCCCCAAATTCACCCCATAATCATCCTGCTGCAGGGACTAGGTCCTCTCACTGGACCCTCACAAAAAGAGTATTAGTGTAGCTGCCTCTATACACTCAGTGTAACATGTCAACCTGTTAGCTTCCTACAAGCACACACTTTACTGAACTTACTCAGCACTGATGATTTATAATGAAAACACAACAAGTGTATTAGCAAAAGAGCATGGCTTAAGGGATACCTGGTAAAAGAGATAAAGATAGAGATGGTTACAAGCAAATAAAAGTGAAAAGATGCATCTAAAAGTCTAAAACTTAATCTAGCAAGGCCCAGTCTTTGTTCAAGATGGTTTCTCTCAACCAAAGTCTCCTTTCTAGCCTGTACTGGCCAGCACCCATCACAGAGACCAAAACACTTGGTTTCTTTGTCTCCTAAAGATGAAGGGTCACTTAAGGGTTCACTCCTGCTCTCTCTATAGTTCAGTGAACTTTTGAAACTTATTGATCTGGAGGGTACCCCCAGAGAGCATTAGTCATTAGTTCATGCTGAGTAAAGGAGCCATGAGATCTAGAGGTTAAGGCTTCATGCTGGCTCCTCCCCCGCCGGTGGTTGCTACTATGCAAATTATCTCTTCCTGCTGAAACGTCTGGTACACATGAATAGCCCATTGAATTTAGCCACACGTGGTCTGAGGTGTCTTCCTCTTTCCTTTGTCTGGAGAAACCCATTTAATCAACTCCCCTGACGTGCCTAGTTTAAACACCTTTTAGTCGTTGACTTTAAAAGCATAATATCAGTGAGTATCCATAATTACACATCAAGCATTGTTATGTATATATTTTACAATGAAATTGTTGACTGGTATGTTATTAGTTTTCAAATGATACTTCACAAGGCATATTTTGTACAAAAAAATCATAGCATTAGTGTGTAGAGTATAAATACAGGGGTGTCTAGGGTCACAGCAGGGTCTGATTCATTCTGTGTTTGAACAGCACCTACACAATGAGGTCCTGACCTCAGCTGGGGCCTCTAGGTACTACTGCAAAACTAACAAGACTCAGGATCCTGGCATAGTTGAAGACATATCTGACTTCAAGACGAAGCTTGATAAGTTTATGGAGGAGATGGTATGATGGGATAACCTAATTTGGGCAATTAATTGATCTTTGCCTATTAGCAGTAAATATGCCCAATGGCCTGTGATGGGACACAAGATAGGGTGGGATCTGAGTTACTACAGAGAATTCTTTCCTGGGTGTCTGGCTGGCGAGTCTTGGCCACATGCTCAGGGTTTAGCTGATCGCCATATTTGGGGTCGGGAAGGAATTTTCCTCCAGGGCAGATTGGCAGAGGCCCTGGGGGTTTTTCGCCTTCCTCTGCAGCATGGGGCACGGGTCACTTGCTGGAGGATTCTCTGCACCTTGAAGTCTTTAAACCACAAGTTGAGGACTTCAGTAGCTCAGACATAGGTCAGGGGTTTGTTACAGGAGTGAGTGGGTGAGATTCTGTGGCCTGCGTTGTGCAGGAGGTCAGACTAGAAGATCATATTTCAGCCAGGAAACAAACTCTCCACACCTCTGAATGTAGAGTATATTTTCTCTTTTGTAAAGGACTAAAGGGAAGTAAGAATTGCTCATCTGTTGGGGATCAACCATCAAGAAGGTACATTTTCTTAACATGACTAGAAAAGAGAACTAAATTTAAGCTAAGAACTAATGTACCTGTAATGTCAAGCAAAACTAGACTGGCAGTTCCTGGCTAAGAAAAGGATCCAGTAGCAAAGATGTCAGAAAACTGTTCTGAAATCTGCAATGCTACAAAACTATGCCAGGGAAAGAAAGCAAGGCTTAAGTCTAGAAAACACATCTCAGGAAGCTCTCTCCAAGTAGGATTGTGGGAACAAGTCTGGTAATCTGCAAAGGAGAGAAATTAAGGAAACAGATATAACCATAAGACAATGAGAGAGAGGCAGTTCGGAGTTTGTAAGCTTGGCAAACATGCTCTGCTGTTTTCAAACCCTTTCATAAACTATTTCTTTTAGCATAAATACAGTAGTAAATATCTGAATTCCTTGGTATTAAAGAAATCTCATGCTTGTTTACTCAGAGGGTCTCACCTGTTAGCTGTGGTAATAAACCTGCTGCCTCAGTTTCTCTTGTCAGTGTATTAATAAGAGCTGGTTGAAAATTTTCTGACAAACCATTTTTCCATCGGAACATATTGATTCATCAAAATCAAGTGTTCTGTGGGAACTTTCAACTGAAACCAGGTTCCCTGCCAACTGGCATGCCTATTTATCTCCTTCCTTAGCAGCCCTCCTGACAGGCTGCCAGAGAGCCAGGACTCACAGGGTTTCCAGGCTCCTGGGAAGCATATTTCATTTCAGAAGCACTAAAATGATCCTGCTGTTAATTTAGCCCTTCAGCTAAACTCAAACTCCACCCATTGTAGCCAAGCATAAGTCAAGGCCAAGTCTTCCCCAGTCTTGCCTTGGCAAGTTGCTGGGAGTCTGCATTCAGCTCCCATTTGGGCATGGAGAGGAGATTCCACCTTGTGCCCCTAAAAGTTGAACAGATGTCTGCTTTGGACTTTACAGCCTCATTGCCCTTTTACCTCGGGCCACTTCTGTCATCTTATTCCAAGCCTTTCTCCCACTCTGGGCTCCTAACACAAACTCTTAACAGTCAACAAAAGTTACACTACCAGTAAATGCTAAAAGCCTCTTTCCCCAGGTCCATAGGCCCACTAACTGTCTCTAGATCTGTGGAGTTATTTATCCTGTTTCAAGTGACTGACTGATTCCTGCAGGGAACTGCTTATATAGCCTACTCCACCCTTACCAGCATGCTGTGCTGCAGAGACCCAGGAATTGCAACTCCCAGCCTGGGCCATACCTAGGGCCCTACCAAAAATTCACAGCCATGAAAAATGCGTCACATGAAATGCGTCACATGAAATCTTGTCTCCACCATGGAATCTGGTCTTTTGTGTACTTTTGCCCTATACTATACCGATTTCACAGGGGTCAGGGACACTAGCGTTTCTCAAACTGGGGGTCCCAACCCAAAAGAGGGTTGTGGCGGGGTTGCAAGGTCATTGTAGGGGGGTCATGGTATTGCCCCCTTACTTCTGTGCTGCCTTCAGAGCTGGGTGGCTGGAAAGCGGCAGCTGCTGGATGGCGCCCAGCTCTAAAGGCAGCACCACCAGCAGAAGCAAGGGTGGCAATGGGTGGCTGGAGAGTGGTGGCTGCTGGTCGAGGACCCAGCTCTGAAGGCAGTACCACAGAACTAAGGGTGGATATACCATACCATGCCACCCTTACTTGTGGCGCTGCCTTCAGAGCTGGGCTCTCGGCCAGCAGCTGCCGCTGTCCGGCTGCCCAGCTCTGAAGGCAGCACTGCCACCAGAAGCAGCACAGAAGTAAGGGTGGCAATACCACAACCCCCCTACAATAATTTTGCAATGCTGCACTACCTCCTTTTGGGCAGGACCCCTACAGTTACAATACCATGAAATTTAAGTGTCTGAAATAATGAAAATGATATTTTTTCAATCCTATGACCGTGAAATTGACCAAAATGGACCATGAATTTGGTGTGGCCCTAGCCATAACCAAGAAACAAGCAGGCTAGATGTGGAGTTTGTAAAAGGGACAGCTCTGTTAAATTTGCCATAAATGTTGTTTACTTTGTGACATTTTTCCATTTGCATATTTTTGCTAATACTACCTTATTATTATTGCAATAGCAATTCAACATAAATATGTATTATGTGTACCTGAACTGTTGCACAAGGAAATTGTTAATTGCTAAGAAAATATTTGATTTTGTTGTTTGTCCATTTTTAGGACAATTTGATATGCTTAGTATCCTGATATGATTAACTGTAGAATAAACAGAGCAACTGAAACTTCACAGGTCTCTGTACAGTTACCTGAATTGACAACTGAAGGCAAAAAAGTCATATTTGCTTCTATTTAATGGAAGTGATTATTCAAGACTTTTAGAAGTAATAATGCAGGGAATCAGAAGAGATTTTATTATCACATAAGTTATGTTTAGAGAAGTGATTTTATAAAAATAGCAGCTTTTTACTCAACTGATACTCACTATGTATATTCAGTCATTTCTGCTTATTTTAGCAACAGTGAGTTTTGACTATTTTTACTCATGTTAGAGCCAATACAGCTGTGGCAGAAAAAGAGAAGGACAGATAGACACACACACAGATTCTACTCTGTTGCATACCCTCAAACAGAGATGTTATCTATAATTGAAAGTTATCTAGGAATCAACTTGACTTTCAGATCCCAGGGTGAGATAGCAAGACTCAAGGTTATAAGCACAGGGATTTGGGGGTTTGGCTTTTTTTTTTTTTTTTTTAAACAAAACACTTTAAAACAAATAAAATTTAGTAGCCAGAGACACAAGAAATGCAGAACTAGACAATTCCATTTTTATAGAATAAATCACATTTTTATAGAATAAATCGCACTTCTAAGTAGAATCTGTAGGCAAGGAGGATCTCTCCTAAAGAGGGGAAATGGAAACATAAAACAAAGAATGCAAGCACTGAGCTACAATCAATGGCCATTGTAAGTAGTCAGTACCTACCACTTGAGATCAGACCCCTAATTGGGATAATTGTTTGGCTCAGAGTTTTAGATCCACTCTTCATGATTTTGTCAGTCATTAATCGGTGGTTCTTCCTGAAACCAACAAGTGCATCTGTGCACAGTAAGATGATGGCCACTTGTTCAGGCCTTTTTGTCCTTGTGGTAGGCTGCTACTACAACAGTAATTTTGATTTGATGACCAAGTGTATGCATAAAAATCCCAGGAAGCCTGGAAAGGTTAAAATTGCAATTTGAGTTAAAATCACTATTACTGTCAATGTAAAATCAACATTAACATATTAATACATCTGCTGACCATTAGCTGCCCTCAGATCCTAGTTTATATGGAAAACTGTCTATGCAAAAATGGTGGTGGCTATGTTGTCATGTGGGCCAAATTCTCATTTCAAGGTAAGACCACTGACTTCAGTGAAGTTGCCTCAGTGTCACTGAGATGAGAAACTGGATCATCAGCTGTTATCATGGTCCGTTCTTTCTAGAATCCTGGTATGAAGGAATCAAAAGTCTCCTAACAAGTCCCCAACTATCTATGATAAGTCCTATGTTAGGTATTTACAAAATAGATCGTAAGAAATCCAAAAACTCACAAGCCCCTAAAAAGAAAAATAGCTTTTAAGGGGTAGGATAATTGTTCAAAGACCAAATTTTCTATTACAGGTCATGTTTTAAACATTTCCTGAACAGGTAATACATATTTTGAAAAGTCCCTAACCCAGCAATAATAATTCCAAACGGCTGCATAGTAAGTCCCATTGTCTGCTGTCCATAGTGTTATATGGATCTGAAATATCAGCATAATTTAATGAGAAATGCATAAACAACCTCACACAAATTAAGCAAAGCTGATTTCCCCTGTCAGAAAATAAGTATACCTCTCACTCTGAGTTGCTAGTAGGGGAGATAAAATTGATGGAAGTGAGTCATATTTAGCAGATTAATCCTTATTTTGTCTAGTGTACAAAGAATAGCTGTTTAACAACTATTGGGCAACACAAGTCTTGAAGAGGAGCAAAACTATTACAATTTGTGTTTAATCCATGTGCTCACAATGATTCTTCAAGTGGAAGCAAAGTGTATTTAAATAATTCATAAATGTAAGAAGTCTCGTCACTTTGATGGTGACAGTTTCATCAAATATATGCTAATATTCATTCATAGAAGTCTTCAGTGGTCTCTTCTTGACCAGAGCTAGTTATATGGTCCTAATGTAATTTGGAATGAAGTGCTCTTGCAGTCTTTGCTCAAAAAACACCTGACACACTATACATTACAGACATTCAATAAGAAGGGATTTGAAGTTACCTGTGATGAACACATTGGATATACAGATCAAAGCAGAAAAAATGCCAGGTGTACAGATGACCAGCTCTTCATGAATGGCTTTTCAGTCTAATTTCTCTTGGAACACTGGAGCAGCAGCACCTGCTGATTTGCATGTGTTCCATCATGCCCTTTCTAGCGCATCCCAAAATAGGATTAACCTTGAAGAACTGTGGGTTTTGTAGTTTGTAGTTTGAACTCTGCCATAGAGTAGAATCTGTGGTGTACTGAGGACTGTATTGGAATTGCAAGCAATCAGTTCCACAGTGTGGGGATCGGGGGGTGGGGAATTGCCTGTTTTTGCTTGCACGCTAGAGGACTCCGGAGTTAAGTATGTGATCAGAAGAGCCTGGAAAGAACCAGACTAAAACAAGGTGGGATGAGTTGTGCCTCTGTGCTTTATGGAGCAGCCTACTTTGTCTCTTTCTGTTTTGAGTTACTATGTATTAGTCTGGATTCTAAAAATAAAAGTAGTGTTGCAATGCAACCTTCAGCAAGAGGATCTAACTTATCTGTGCTTATGCCATGAACATAACAGAATCATAAATAAAAAAATTTCAATCCAAGTTCTCTTTTTTCACTCATATCCTTCCTACAAACTCAAAATGAAGGTTCCTTCCAGAACACCCTGCCATGAGTGCTCATCTGAGCACTGAGCATCCATTTGCAAATTTCAAAATCATGCTGTCAAACCCAAGTGATGCTGTCATTCCATAGCATTCTGTAGTGATCTGCGTAAGTGTCAGATCACTTTCCAAGTGATTACTTTAAATTCATGCTTCCCAAGAAATCAGTGTTCAATTAATTCACATACTTTAAAAACAGTCTATATTCATATATACACCAGACCAACATGAAATCAAAGATTAGACACATCCTTACTAAGGAGACCTCTAATAAAAACAGGTTGAGTGGACATTGCTTGGGATGATATTTTTTCCCCCCCATGAATTGCATTGTGCCTACTTTTACTGTAAATCTCTCAAAGAATACTCACATTGTATGTTGTGAGTAACACCGAGTACACTCTTGCCATATTAGCTAGCTTTGAAAGAACTGATAATATGCAGCTTCAGAGTCTCTGTTGGGATTGTCCTTTGAAAAGTTAACTCTCTCTCTGAAGAGCTGACCAAAGGTATTTTTTAAATGTTATTGAGCATCTGAATTTTATTTTGTAAAATATTTAAAACATTTGTATCTGATTCAAAATGAAAAATAGGACAGAGGATAAAGGGGGAAAACAGATAAAGGCCCGGGCCTTGAGTCCAGGATCACTTCTAACTGAAATCTGACCAACTGTGGTCAATAAAGATCCTATGACACTGTTCACAAGAGTAAGGGAGTTAATTCCAAATTCCTCTGTGGATAATATTAATTATATTCCCACTGTGGTTTCATGTCAATATGGTATTCTTTACTTCCTGGCATAAACTGTTCTGTAGGCTGCTGAAAGCTTTCAAACTGTTGCTGCGTTTCATTCTAAAGGTGGGCTTACTTAAATGGTATGAAGAAAGGATAGACAGAAAATGAGAAATTTCAACACTGGATTGCCCAAGATGAATTGTTCTTCATATTTCCAACTGACAGATATGGGATTCACATAATCCTGTAGCTTTCTTTATAATTGACCTGTATCAAAATACATGGCCCCAGATGTTCTGGGGGCCCAGGTGCATAAATAGTTAAACAAATAAAGTAAGTGGAATCAAAACCTCAGTATTGCAAATCTGGTGCTTTGATGCTCAAAATAGCACCAGAGAAACTGATCTAATACCAGCATTACTAACTGGCCTCAGGTATTCACACCAAATCTTTTTTTCCTAACTCTCTCTTTGGTAGTACTATTTGTTTTAATAAGGGCATTAATATACCTCTCTCTGATAACTTACAGCACACACACACACACCCAAATAAGGCAGCTCATGTGGCCCATTCATTTTTCCATTCCATTCTGAGCTGCATGTCTTTAGCTAGAAATTTAACATGAAACCTGTACAAAGACATCTCTTATTAAACAGCTTGTTTTAAGAGACTGCCCAGTAATACAGTTCTGATCCACTTTTATTAGAAAACCACATCTATTAAGCAACCCATTTTTCAGACCCTCAGTGGTCACTAAGAGAAATTTACATCATATAATGAAATTGGAAACCAGAGTGAGTTGCTTTATAAAAACGCTACCATATTATAGCACTGATCAGACATGTAGCTCCTCTTCATGGTACAGCGCCAGATGCTCAGTTGGCATAAGTCAGTGTGACTCTACTGCCTTCCTTGCAGCTAGTCAGATTTACACCAGCTGAGAATCTGGCTGTAGTGTTATTTGAAGGCATCATTCAAGAGAGATGCTCCAAATATAGTGTTCTCCCAAGGACGGACATAGAAGCAAATTCAGTTTAATTATACTAGGAAAAAGCATTCTGGTGTCAAGATGATTTCTAGATACACAATGTCAATTTTCTACAGAGATATTTAGATATTTACAGTTCTTTGATAAGAGTGACCTTATCAAAGAGCTGTGATTAAGATTTATGACTGGCAGGGTGATTAAGATTTATGATGGAATTTTCAAGAAGCAGAAGTTCAATTTTATAATTACTTTTAAAATCCAAAGTGTTTCTCCTACTTCCTTCTTTCTGGTTTCCAAATCACGACTGAAGGTCTGCTCAATATGAAAGAGATCAAGTACCAGTGATGCTCAGTTGACGGCCTTCCAGAAAGCAATGAGATAGAAGTATATTTCAGTAGGAACCTAAGCGCACACTCAAGCTAATCCCAAGAGTCGGAACATCATGATAGTAGTACAATGTGCATCTTCTAGCACATTCGGACCTGGGAACCCAAGAAACTGCCCTGGTGGAGAGTAGGCATAATTGGGACAACAGTAACTGAACTTTATCCCAGTTCGTACCCCCACTGCATATCCTTTATCCATATGTGTTGTAGCTTTCCAATTTAGAGTGTAGTTGTCCTATTTAGGGAATTTAGGGCACCTATTACTGTAATACCTGAGCAAAAAAAATACAGTGATTATGGTTTGCATAAATGGACCATAGTGAACTCTGCCTATTGCCTCTTATCTGAGAATTTAAGAGTATTTTTAAACTTTGTATTAATAGCAGCCATCCCAATCCTGTTCATTATTTGTGAAATTCACACAGCAGCATATGGGCCTTGGAATGGCTGCAATGCAGTGTGACCACTGGGCTTGTTCTGCGCACAAATGGGAGGCTGGGGAGCATGTGCTTACATCACAGTAAGTGTCTACAGTAACTCCTCACTTAACGTTGTAATTATGTTCCTGAAAAATGCGACTTTAAGTGAAACGATGTTAAGCGAATCCAATTTCCCCATAAGAATTAATGTAAATGGGGGGCGGTTAGGTTCCAGGGAAATTTTTTTCACCAGACAAAAAACTATTATATTATATAGATATACACACAGTATACATTTTAAACAAACAATTTAATACTGTTCACAGCTATGATGATTGTGAAGCTTAATTGAGCTGGTGAAGTTAGAGGGTGGAAGAGGGAGGGATATTTCCCAGGGAATGCCTTACTGCTAAATGATGAACTCGCACTCGGCTGAGCCCTCAAGGGTTAACACATTGTTGTTAATGTAGCCTCTCATCAAGGCAGCATGAACACGAGGGAGGGGAGACAGCATAGCAGACAGAGACAGACACACACCTTGTGTGTGGGAGAGAGAGAGATGCACATTGCCCCTTTAAGTAAGCTGACCCACTCTTCAGTGCATTGTCTTTTTAAGTGGATCAAGAAGTTGAGACAGCAGCTGCTGCGGCAAGCTCTCTATGTCTTTCTCCATCTGTGTCCCCTCCCTGCTCTATATGGAGAAGGGGTAAGCGGGGTGCAGGAGAAGGGGGACACCCTGACATTAGCTCCCCCTGCACAGCAAGCAGGAGTCTCTGGGAGCAGCTCCAAGGCAGAGGGCAGGAGCAGCACATGGCAGTGGGGGGAGGGACAGCTGAACTGACGACTGATAGCTTGCTGGGCGGCTGCAGCACAGGGAATTTAGGGGAGCGGGGAGCTGATAGGGGGAGCTGAAACGGGGGCTGCCAGTCCACCCTGGTTCCAAGCCCCCCCCAGCTAGCTGCAACGGGCTGCTCTTCCTGCAAGCAGTGGACACAGCAGGCAGCTGCCAAACGACGTTAGAAGGGAGCATTGCACAACTTTAAACGAGCATGTTCTCTCATTGATCAGCAATGTAACAACGAAACAATGTTAACTGGGATGACTTTAAGTGAGGAGTTACTGTACAGCTCTTACAGACAAGAGTGACATGTCTCTGCTTCTAATTAGGAATATACATGTGGAACCTGTGGCCACATAGGGGATATGCAAGGATTAGGGCTACTAGTCCAGCCCAGGGACTGAACTAGCTGCCAGAAGATCTAAAAGCCTGCTCTGCACTGCTCTGTCTTTTGATTTGGGGCAAATTCCAGCCACCAAAGCCCCCATTAGCCCTCCACACAGCCTGTTTATTTGGGCTTTGTGCAGGTGGAGAGGTGAACATCATTCAAACTAAATTCCAACCCTCTGGGAGGATGTCAAGACATGATCTTATTGCAAGTCTTGCAATAATATCTGGAGATATACCTATCTCATAGAACTAGAAGGGACCTTGAAAGGTCATCAAGTCCAGTCCCCTGCCTTCACTAGCAGGACCAAGTACTGTCCCAATATTTCACGTTTTTTCCTTAAAGCCCCAGCTCCTGCAGTCCCATGATTGTGTTAAGAATCAAATTGTCTCTAGCCCTTGTGGTTGCAGAGAAATGCTTGAATATATGACATATCAAGGCTCAAAAGAACAGGAAACAAATAAGAACTCAACTGTTGGTAATTTTCTTTTGTAAATCATGATTTTTGGGGAAGGACTCATGATTTTTGAATGCTTGGGAATGGCAATTCTATCTTCCAAATCTAGACTCAGACCAGTAGTGTGTACATCTGAGAGAAAACCATGAGCAGTCTGTGACGGGTTGTGGATCACAGAAACCCCCTTGGGAGCTGCCGCCCGATGTGCAAAGACTACTTCTATTCCTGTTTTCCCTGCCAGCTCAGTGGCTTCAGCAAGACAGGGTGCTGAAGCCACTGAGCTGGCAGGAAAAACCATTAGAAAGCACATTTAATGCAATTTTTTTTTAAATGGTTACATTTCATGCTAATTCTGCTTTCGCGCCAGCGCAGCTTTCATATAGACAACGGGGATTGCAACCCAGAGCTAAATTTGATTATCAGTGGGCAAAATGCTGAAGCCCTTAGACAAAACTCCCACTGGTCTGAGTTTTTAGTTCTGAAGCATAATTCCCATTGACTTCAGTAGAAGTTTCCCAAGTAAAGTCTGAGAAAGGGCTTCAAGTTTTGGTCCAATAGTCAAATATTGTTTCAGGATTGTCAAAAATTCAGAGCAAGGTTTAGTTTCTCTTTTAACATACAAAAAGACACTCAAATTCTTTCTCTCTTTTTTTTCTTTTTTTTTGAGAATAGAAAGAAAGCAAGCACACTTTCTCCAAACATTAAATACAGATTTACTTCAATCTGGAAATGGCCAAAGTTAACCAATCTTTGTTCCTAACTTTCTTCCAGATCCAAAAACTTATCACAATTATGTTACTAGAAACACTTAAGGACAAACAAAATAAAATTGCACTTGAGTCATGATTTGAATAACTCCTGGGATACTGAAGATACAATTGACTTAAAGTTGACTAGCATCCCAGGAGATAAAAATTGGAGTTATGCTGCCCAATAAGAGTAACACCTACATACTGAGAACGAGCCTGCCTTCCTGAGTAGAGTCTGACTCTGGCAATGAGACTGATTCAAACACTCGGTCTGTTGCTTTCTCTGGAGGAAATCTCAGGTGGGAGGTGAGAAAGTTGGGTAGTATTTTATAGAGGATAAAGCCCCAATCTGCTCTGCCCCTGAAACATTCCCAGCCCAAGTCTTCACTTTTGAAAACTCCTGGGGCTTGACATAGGGATGCTGCATCACACCCTCTCCCACAGTTCATGAACAGATAGCATTACACAGCATGCCAGCATACCAGGGCATGATATCTCTGCATGCCCAGACTCTTTAAAGATTTATGGCTCTTTTTTTAATTTTCAAGCACCATACAATATCTTTGCTCCCTTTAATAAATTACTTTTTTGCTCACTACTTAAAGGGACACGCCTTAGAATAACCGAATCCAAACTGGGACTTCCCTATAAATCATATCTTTAAAGTTTAATCCTGGAAAAACTATTAGTCATGTTGCTGCCCAAGTAATGAAAAACTAATATCCCATTGCTTATCTACCCAGACCATATCTAGGTATTGACTTATTTGCTATAGCCGGTGCACATATGAAAGTCATGTGGCCCCTTGGATCTGTCTACCTGCTCTGTTCTTTTTTGTGCATTGGTAAATTATCAAAATTTACCAGAATCTTACTATAGAAGAGCAGATTTTTGTCAATGTTAATACTCTGCCTGCTCACAAAAACAGAAGAGGCAAGCAGAACAGAAGGCCAGAGTGAGGCAAGCCTGCAAAGCAATAATGGTTAATTAGCTTACATATGTATTCTCACATTGGGAATTTTGAACAGGTGGGGGTGGGAGCAGGGATATGACAATCCTCCCTATCTTTATGGAGCAAAGAGAAAGGGACTTTGAAATTTTTCATTTGTAACATGGGATCACACTATGAAAGAGGCTGAGAACCACCGCACTAGAGGTTAAATATTAGACCTTCCAGCCTTGAAAGCTGCTCCTCTACTTCTCAGCACTTTACAGATATCAAACATGAGCTCACAGCCGTATAGAGAATGCTGTGGCTTTTTATTAGGTACTTGAAGTCATTGGTTGTTCACATGAAGGGATAAGAGTTGTTAGAGATCATTTACGTAGCTCAAACTAGGGTGCAACTAGGAGGAAGGTGACTGAGGAACGGGGTGTAGATTTATATTCACCCTTAGGTATTTATGCCATGCTCACCACCATATTATCTAAGCACCTTAAACATCTCATGTTCCACATCCAACTGTATCTGCAACACATCCTTATGTCTCTTTACACTCACTATTTCAACTGAGCTTATAAAAATATTATCATTGTGCGTGAAACTGCAGTTCACTACGTACTTGGGGCTTGATCTAGCTCCTATTAAAGTAATCAGATATCCTTCCATTAGTTACAATGAGAGTTGGATTGAATGAAATATAGTCTTTGAAAATTGAGCCCTAAATTCATGTATCCTGCCCGTTTCCTCAGGCCAGGCTCTACATGGCCCAAAAGACTACACTTAAACAATGAACCAAAAGGATTCCCCATCTCTTTAGCTGAACTAGTAGGAACTCATACTTTGTCTCAGCTGGTAGATATTCCTTACAGCTTAGATATGCTACAGTCTAGAGGACATTAGTCTTGGCTAGTTATAGAAGAGAATAAGTGGAAAGTCTGATGAAACTTCTGGGAAAGAGAGACAAATGTTGTTCCGGGGGGGGGGGGGGGGGGGGGAGCAGAATAAAACAAAAACAAAAAAACACAAAATCAATTTGGCTGACAACTGAACTCCCAAGTAGCATCTAGAGGCACCAACAGAGATGGGTCCCATTGTGCTAGCCACTGTACAAACACATTGTGAGAGACAGTCTTCCCACACCAAAGAGCTTACAGCAGGGGTCGGCAACCTCTGGCACACGGCTTGCCAGGGTAAGCACCCTGGCAGGCTGGGCTAGTTTTTTACCTGCCGTGTCGTCAGGTTCGGCCGATCGTGGCTTTCACTGGCCGCGGTTCGCCACTCCAGGCCAATGGGGGCAGAGGGAAGCCGCGGCCAGCACATCCCTCGGCCAGCGCCGCTTCCCGCAGCTCCCATTGGCCTGGAGCAGCGAACCGCGGCCAGTGGGAGCCGCGATCAGCCGAACCTGCGGACACGGCAGGTAAACAAATTGGCCCGGCCCGCCAGGGTGCTTACCCTGGCGAGCCGCGTGCCAGAGGTTGCCGACCCTTGGCTTACAGTTTAAATAGACAAGACAGACAAAGATTAGAATCCCCTCCTAACAAAGGCACAGGGAAGAGAAGTGAAGTGACTTGCCCAAATTCACACAGCAGGTCAGTGGAAGAATCTCTTCAAGTCTCTTAAGCCCCAGCTCAGTGCCCTCTCTACTCTTTCTTCTGTGCATGGGCTTGGATTCTTGTTTCAAGGTGGAACAAGACTCCTAGAGACATCTCTCTTGTAGCCATTCCTACACTGCTTCGTGTTCACTCAGTAAGAGACCTTATATCTATATTGTTGGCAACCTGCATACAAGCCACAACACAGATCATCAAATGACAAATATATGAAAATGGTTACTGGGCGGGGTGGGGGAAAGAGAAAAGAGAATAAAATTAAGAGTGTAGTTTGGCTGATCTGAAACCGAGCCAATTTTATAAGTTGCTCTTTGTAGCATATGGGAAATATAAGGTGAAATGTAAGATGCAAAGAACAATTCTAAATCTATGCTATGAGAAATACGATTAATTCCAGTTGACACAGCATAAATTAGTGTTCTTTCCTGAGCTGTGAAGGCAACCAAACCCAACCCCTAATTGCTATGTGCTGTTGCTGCTACAAGAAATACCATGTATTTTTAAAAAAAAATAATTGATAGTTTTGTCATTCATGTAACATAAATTGTTCAATTAAGTTGTCTCTTGGCCTCCCAGTTGAGCTGTGATATGCTTGACTTCCTCCCCTCTCACAGTGGGGCTTACCCTTATGTTTGTTTCACTATCAGCTACCTCAGCATATTTCTATTGCCTGGAGATAGAGTGTCGTAGAAGGAAAGGATGTGCTTTCCAGTTTGCTTATTCCAGGGGAATTTGATTCCATCATATGACTCACCGGATTGGAAATTGAGGAACTGACTATAAATTAGGATTCTAACAAACATGTCTGTATCTGAAAAAAAGGAGGTCACTGCCCTTTATGCTTCAAGTTTAGGAGAAAATAGTTTCCTGAAGGTCTAAATCTGTACATTAAATCAAGCCTGCTTTTCTTGAACCAAAGAACTAAACTCAGTGCTTTCAAAATTTTATCCATGATAATCAGCATTTCACTCATCCTTGAGTGTTAAAACTGTTGTCCATGGAGAACTCTCCAACTCAGGAGTTATCATTTTGCAAGATTATGTCTTACACATATATAATGACAGTGTGATTGCTAACCTGCCCTGCACAGCAAGCATCACAAGCAAGATGAGAATGCAGCATGACATGACAGGACCAAGGCTGCTATTCTGCTCCTTGAGCTGGTAGAGAGCCCTGTTATATGAGCAAGTCCATCACATTCCATCCACCCCCACGCACAAGTCAACCAGGGCTAATTCTGAGCGCCCAAACAAGCAGTTCTTCCAGCTTTCGGACAGATGAGCCTCTGTGACCAATAAGGGTTCAAATCAACTCAGTCACCCATATTGGGTACTCCTTAATTTGCATGAATATGACACCATGATCACCAGCCTCATTGCATGAATGGTACACTCAGTCTCCAGAGTCTTTATTTCAAAAGGCAGTTTACCCGTAAGGTAAAAAGGCCCAATCCTAGAAAGTGCTGAGCACCCAGAATTTTATGACAAAGAAGATAATGAATGTTATGATCATGTAATGAGCCAAAATTATTTATAATATGTGAAACAGGATTAAACAGAGGACTGGAGGTAAAATCTTCAGCAGATTTAAACCAATATAGCTCCATTAAAGTCAATGGAGTGATGTTGACTTACATCAGCTGAGGATCCAATCTTCAACTGGTGTAAGTCAGAATAGCTCCAGTGAAGTCCAGCAGCTGACAAGCTGGCCAGCAGAGCCTTGTCCAAAATTTACTGCCACTCAGCAAAGAGGGAGTTTTGGGTACTCAGCACCTCACTACCCAATGCTGTGTGTTACTTGGGCCAATCTATTTCCAAAGTGCTGGTGTGCTCTGGAGTATGGAAATGATAATACAAGAGATACAAGGTGAGTGAGATAATATATTTTATTGGACCAACTTCTGTTGGTGAAAGAGACAAGCTTTTGAGCCACACAGACCTCTTCCTCAAGTCTGGGAAATCCCAAGTGTCACAGCTAAATGCAAAGTGGAACAGATTGTTTAGCTAACTACTTATGCTAATCTGTTCCACTTTTCATTTAGCTGGGCTCGGAGTACATTTCCCAGACCTGAAGAAGAGCTCTGTGTAAGTTCAAAAGTGTCTCTCTCACCAACAGAAGTTGGTCCAATAAAAGATATTACCTCACCCACCTTGTCTCTCTAATATCCTGGGGCCGACACAGCTACAACTACACTGCATAATACAAGAGATGGCAGACAAGGAAAATTCACAGCAAGTAGTGTTATATAGCTTTTTTCATTTCAGAGTACTCAATCGTGGCTTTGCCACAAGCCTAGAGTAAGTAGCAGCTTATTGTTCTTCTGCCCCAAAGGGAGACTGATTCTTGGAGTCACGATTTCCCTCCCAGTTTTCCTGCTGCTCCAAGAAGGGAATAAACTGCACTAGGTCTGTACCTGGTACAGTTCACATCACCCCGTGTGCCAGTACAGTTATGCTGCCTAGCACACTGAGGGAGAGAGGAGCAAAGGCTCTGCCCTTTCCCTGCCCGTTTCCATCCCCCCTGCCTATGGGAGAAGTTTAGCAGTATGTGAAGCCTACTCTCCCTTCTGCACTGAAGCAGCAGAAGTAACCAGTGCAAAGAATGGACTATGATCTTGCCTTAAACAATACTCAATGAGGTAGATGTTAAGATCCCCATTTTACAGACACGAATACTGAGGAAGAGAGAGGTTAAGCAACTTCCTCAAGGCTCCAATAGAAGTCAGTGTCAGAGCTGATACTTGAATTGAAGTGTTCCTGGCTCCCAGTCCTCAAACCATGCGTAATACAAGTTAGGAATAGGAGATGATGATCTATAAATTCATTCAGATTCAAATTTTGCCCTTCAAAGTCAGCTTTATCCTAACTTTCCTCAATCCCCCCAAAATGCATACAGCACAAAAACACTAAAAAATGGGATAGAAACATGAGAATCACAGTCACTGCATAAAATGATGGTAACAGTTTAGAAACAGATGTCTATGGCTCATTAAGTGAACATCATTCTGTCATGGTGACATTTATAGGATGTTAGCATGGTAGCTCATACTGCTTTACATATTTTTTCTTAGCATCTGTATAATTGATACTATTTTACCATAATGCTTATCATTCAAACTAAATGATTGTGGAGAAACTTTGTAAATCAGAATGATCCAAAATGAGACCTAGATTTAGCATGGCTAGTACTATATGTTAACTAAATGCCAAAGAGATTTCATAAAAAGAAAATGATCGTAGAAAAACGGCTCCTAGTCACAGAGGTAGAAAGGTAACATAGTACCCTCTACAATAGCCATCATAGCCAAATTAGTGAAGGGTTAACTCATTTTGCTTAACTTCAGACCCATTTTAATACCATCAGTTCAAAAGTTTGAATCCAACTTTCATGTTGGTGAATGGTAACATGCAATCATGACTTAAATTTACTGATATTTGTATATGTATCTCTATCCTTACACACAGTATTTTTTCCTTGTACTTCTTTCTTCAAGGATATAAAGATGAAGTGGTCTATGTATTAATTGTTTCTCTCTATCTATATTTATTAAGATACAGCTGCTGGAATCCTGATTACAAGGAAATGTGATGTGTCTACTGCGACCGTCTGCCTGTGTCTGTAATCTTATGGGCAGGCAAGATGTTGGAAATTACAATAGTATTATACATGTGAGACTGAATATAAAAACTGCTTCATTTATAAAAGGTTAAAAGTTAAAAAAAAAAATTACAAAGATATAGAAAATTCCATTACCCATTCAAGCCAGATCGGGACTCTACTTGATACTAGATCTAGGCCTCTGGCTCTTCCCCCTCAAGATCCCGGTAAACAGTTCTGAAAAATTTCCACTGGCTGCTAACCGAGCCCTCTTTGTAGGAGAGGTTTTTAAATAGGGCTGGTGGAAAATTCTGTCTAAACCAGGGGTAGGCAACCTATGGCACAGGTGCCGAAGGCGGCACGCAAGCTGATTTTCAGTGGCACTCACACTGCCCGGGTCCTGGCCACTGGTCTGGGGGGCTCTGCATTTTAATTTAATTTTAAATGAAGCTTCTTAAACATTTTAAAAACCGTGTTTACTTTACATACAACAATAGTTTAGTTATATATTACAGACTTATAGAAAGAGACCTTCTAAAAACGTTAAAATGTATTACTGGCACGCGAAACCTTAACTTAGAGTGAATAAACGAAGACTCGGCACACCACTTCTGAAAGGTTGCCGACCCCTGGTCTAAACTGTATATTGACAGAAAATTAAAACTAATGTTTTTCAAGAAAAGTGTCCACTTGCCACAGAAAATTGACTTTTCAGTGAAAAGCCAAACACTTGAAAACCAACGAATTCTTTGATTTGCATCCAGAAACCAAAATATGTCAGCCCCAAAAAATTTTTTTGTATTTGGAAATGCCACTGTGGTGGCTCATGGGAGAGTTTTAATTTGGGTGCCTTATGCCCCCATTCTCCTCTCTGGGCCAGATTCCCCAATCAGATTCCACCTTCCAGGAACCACAGAAAAGGACTTCTATGATGCAGCATGGGGGCTCAACAAGAGAGGCGGCTGTGACCCATCATGAGAGATGTGGTCTAGTCAGGGAGCACAGCCCATAGCAGAGAATGGGGCACGAGGAACCCAAGCTAGAGCTCCCATGAGGCACCTTGGCAGCCTTTCCAAATTAAGGTTAATGTTTAGGCATAAGTTGTGTTTTATTTGGGGGGGGGGGGGGGGGGGGGGGGGAGTTGCCAAAAATTCTAAGTTTTCCATAGAAAATGTCAACAACAAAGAAAAAACATCCATTTTCCCACCATCTCTAGTTTCTACCCATAATCACTTGCCAGAGTTGAGAGACTCCTTTTTGCTATGGCTGCTCCAGTCATTCCCATGTGATAAACACAGAATAAGGCATTACTCCCTTTCACCAAAATAAAATTCTTAAAAATCACATTTTGTAATTCACTCAATTACAAAAGTATCACATCCTAACGACATGACCGCTCACTTACTAAATTACATTTCCAGTATAACTTTAAAATAAGGTCAGGGGTCACTTCTCCACTCCAGATATAAATATTCCAAACCCTAAGCGTGTCTTCAAGATCACCTAAGCCACGTTAGCAGCCACAACTACATTTTAAAAAAATTACAAAAATCATACATCATTTAGATTAGTCTGTCTCATGTGCTTTTAATCTCCAGTTTATCAATTTATCCCAAAACCACTCGTTGTTGTTGTTTTGAAAACCTTGCAATTATTAAAATATTGGAATATATCTCAACCATCAACCCATCCGCTGACGCCAATACCTGTATGATTCAGGATTCCTCACATCATCCAGACTAAAAGATATGATGGACAAAGGAAACAAGAGAAAATAAGCTATATAAACCTATGCACTCTCACTGATTTTTATATAATAGCTTAATTTTCAAAGGTTTTGGAGTACCTTTATGTCCCATTGATTTCAACAAAATTTGTGGGTGCTCAGCTCTTCTGAAAAATCAATTTACATAGCTTTGTGAGGAGTTTTTGAGGAAGGTTGGAAGTATGTTCCTGAAGGTATAAAAGGGTCTGTTTTGCTACTGCTGTGGCTGGCTGAATTAATCCATTGTTTGTATATGACTCTCCTGCTGCTCGGTAGTCACTTCGATTGTAAGTCTAATTAATTTCTCGAAACTAGAAGTTTTAGTATGGGCATCTTATTTTTATTTCTATCCAAATAAATATATTGAGATGTTCAATATAGATTTAGGAACCTAATTGGGAACCATGTCATAAAATTTTGGCCTGGATTCCTAGCCTGTTTTATTCACAGTTGCTTATAGACTTGAACAAAGATAGCTGTAGCAACAGCACAGCTACCCACAATTAATTCCCCTTCCAGAGCACCAGCAACGTGCAACTCAGAGTTCAAGTTCCAGATTCAAATGTACTTCTCTGGAACTGCTATCCATATACTGCTCCCAATCGCTGTTTAGACCCCGCCATCTACAAACCACACCTCTGCCTCCATACAACATATTTTTGTCTTTGGTGCAAGGCCAAGTGATCCTGGATGTTGCCTTCCTTTCCTTGTACAGTTGATCTTCAATACAAAAAGAAAAGCCATTTGAACCAAGGAATTGTCCTTCTTCCACAAGGACTCATTATCTATAGCGCTGAGCTCTTGGTTATTAAGAGGGTCTTCTATTATGATCTTTTTGTATAACCTCTCCTTGCTAGTATCATCTTTGTATATTTATTGCCACTTCTGTTACAGCAACATAGCTCTAGTCTAAACCATTAGCAGTTAAAAATGAGATCTCACAGGTACATACAGTTTCCCCATCCCACTGAAAGCCTCTTTATAAAAAGATTTTATTGACTGTCCCCATTAATAAATATTTTTTCTAAGCCCCATTAGGAGCGGCCACTTGGGCATAAGCCCTTTCCTTTTTGTCCTCATCGCCCCAATCTTATACACACATTTTCCAATAAGAATATTTTTAGGCTAATAAAAACTGAGCCTCACATTGTTGTCAAAATATTTCACTGTCAGAGGACTTCTGAGGTCATTCTGGCCCTCTAGGAACATTGGAGATTTCCTGGCTGCTTTGCAGCAACAACCTCATCATTCATAGTAAAGATTTACTATTGCTGTTTGCAATCTAAACTGAAAGCCTGATCACTTCTGTGGACATATAAAACTTGGCTATATTATCATTTTTTATTCTTCAGCATAACCACGACCATTTCCTGCAACCCCCTCCCCACTGTTAATTCTATGTTCCAAATAGTGATAGTGCAAGAAGCTCTTCCCACACACCCCAAAGACTGTGTAATCACAGTTATCACTTGAGGACTGTTCGTTCTACAGACTCATTCCTCTATTCTTTGATATGGATCTCAGGACAATGCTCAAAACAAGTCAGAACAAAGGCATTAAAATTGAGGGCAGAATCTAATGAAAAGGTCGTTAATTCATAAGGAGGAAATACATTTACTATTGGGTTGTTTGACACATTATTGGCTTCTTGTGAAGCACATCATCAGGGAAGACAAAAATATAATGTTATAATGAAAATCAGAGACAAAGCAAAGGTAGAGATGGAGCTCACATATGGAGAATGGAATAGATAGGGCAATAGTATCTTCATTTCCAATTGCTTGATACGTGCCACAATTAAAAAGATATAGTACAGCCACAAAATATAGGTGTTTACTTTTTATTTTAGCCTCCTTTTTAAGTGCTAGGATCAATGAATTTACTGCACGTCTTTTACAGTAATTCTGATGCAGTTCTTTGGCTTTACTGAGGATTTAGTTAATTACTTAAAAAAAAACAATACATTCAACAAAAGGAGAAGAAGAAAAAAAGAGTTATTGTTTTCAGCCTTGAATTATGTGTTTTAAATATACGAGCAGTGTCAGAATTTTTCCACACACATTAATGCCAGCACACATTTCCTCTCCAGTGGGGGAATATTAACAGACCTTCATGATCCATGTTGCCGTCCACATGCTCACTTGAAACAACAGGACTCTAAGTGCCTCTGGGCTTTCGACATCACATTGCAAGGACTATCAGTTTGCATTAGTCACAACAAACTTCCTATGAATATGCAGCTTGCAGGGTCCCTTACTTTAGAACAGTTGCTGGACTAAGAGATAACTGTTTCCCCTCTCATCTCTATTTGCTGCCAGCAAATGAAATGACAATGAATGATGGCCAGAATCACATTCAGTAGGTTTTTTGGTAAACTTGACTTTATGCATCTTCTAGAGCTTTCCCAACGTAGCTGCAACCCTCAAATCCTGGACATAATTATTTAATTCCGAAATACAGGAATTAAAGGGTCATTGTGAAAAGAGAAAATTGTTAAATATTAATCCAATCTAGACAAATTTTGGTTTTAGTTTTTTTTTCCTTTAAAAAAAAAAAAAAAAAAGCTTTTTACTGATGAGGAATAAAACTGTAATTACAAATAGAACAAGAATAGCCTGTTGTTTATATATAAACACAGTGACAAAGCATACCGGCTACATACTTTGATTGTGATTTTTTTAAATCTCTTTTTTCTAAGAAATTTTACCAGAAAATATATATGAATCTTCTCTTTCAGTACTCTTTTAAAAAAAGCGTCAAATAAATACATAAATAAAATTAAGCCAGAACTGATCATTTAGAATGTTTTCTGTATCCAAGGGACATTTTTTGAGGCTAGCTCCATAGCACATTTTAATATAGTGGGAGTTCTAACCCTGGATTGTGTTTGTACTTTAAGTATGTAATCTATTATTTTCCATGAATTTAAATCCCTTCATCCAGGCTCACAAAGGGTATGTCCACACTAATGTTTAGTCATGGTTTAACAGGTGTCAGCTAACACATTAACTAATATAACTGTCAGTTCCTGTGTAAATCGGATAAACGTGATTAGGAACAAATGTTGGTAAATATAAAGTAGGGTTAACCATGGCTAGGAACAAACATGTGTTTCATCTCTACACTAGAATTTACTGTTATGTTAGTTAACAAGTGCTAAAGTGCCAATAAAAATTCAAATGTAGACATACCCAAAATGTGTGATACTGACTTATAAGACTCACGAGGGACAGATGCACTCTCACACACACAATATGGGAACTGTTTTTTACCATGTAATGGGCCAAATCTTATACAGAGAAGGGAAAATGATGTAACCTCTTCTGAGCCACGGGTACAAAGAAGGGCCACTAGGATGATCCGAGGAATGGAAAGCCTGTCGTATGAAAGGAGACTTGAGGAGCTCGGTTTGTTTTCCTTAACCAAAAGAAGGCTGAGGGGAGATATGATTGCTTTCTTTAAATATATCAGAGGGATAAATACCAGGGAGGGAGAGGAATTATTTCAGCTCAGTACTAATGTGGACACGAGAACAAATGGATATAAATTGGCCGTCGGGAAGTTTAGGCTTGAAATTAGACGAAGGTTTCTAACCATCAGAGGAGTGAAGTTCTGGAACAGCCTTCCAAGGGAAACAGTGGGGGCGAAAGACCTCTCTGGCTTTAAGATTAAGCTTGATAAGTTTATGGAGGGGATGGTTTGATGGGATAACGGGATCTTAGTCAATAGGTCAATAACGTGCCATCACTGGTAATTAGTACCAATGGTCAATGATGGGATATTAAAAGTTACTACAGAGAACTTTTTCCTGAGTGTCTGGCTGGAGAGTCTTGCCCGCATGCTCGGGGTTCAGCTGATCGCCATATTTGGGGTCGGGAAGGAATTTTCCTCCAGGGTAGATTGGCAGAGGCCCTGGAGGTTTTT